>LBNU01008636.1:43901-59957 GCA_014162995.1 Artemisia annua | reverse complement strand
AGTCTCAAGGTGGACATCAACTACGGGTTAAGTGGCCCGATTGTACGGCCTTCATACACATCGACTACGGGCCTATGCCCCTACAGTTATTGAGGTAATTTGACTCTACGAGGTTAATTTACTGTGATTTTTTTGTAAGCTTACCTTGGACATTTGGCTAAAAAGTTGCTGCCTTTAAAATTTCGACAAAAAGTAAATGCTCTTACAATTGACAGAGATTCAAACACCTTAACATCTTTATAAAAGTCAAAACATGTTTACATTTTGAAATTTTCATGAACTAATGGATGTAATCATATAGTTTAATATGCTAGCTCCTGATTGTAGAGATTGACCCAAATGGGACATCAACCTATCTTTAAATGGCATCGACATAAAAAAATACAATGACAAAAACGGGAGAAAACAAAGAAGTATGTTGGTACACAACCATCTACGTTTTATTTTGGGTTTTTACTAACAGAAATTTGTCGGTTTTTTTATAACTCGGACCCGTTATCTTACATTGTTGTAGTTAGTACACTTTGAAAGGGAAGGATACCTGTGGAACAACGAACCTACTTCAGAGAATACAGTTAATGTTTTGTTTTTCCCTGTTCAAGAAACAAACCGGAACACAAATTACTGGAACACGAAACACTAGCCTCACTGTTGGAACTTTGAAGTAAATCTGCAAGATTACAAGGTACCAATTAACTTTCTCCAAACGCTGATTATAGAAACTGATATTTCTAAGCATCAACTATACAACGCAGCGCGTGCGCTTTACCACTGAAGCTATTATATTCAAGATTGATGCGACTACGCTATGCTACTATAAGAAACATTTCACTTGCATCCGAAAAAAGACAGATGAGTTTCTACTTCCACATTACCGTGAGCACGGCGTACATCTTACTCCCAATTACAGGTAATAATTTTTAATGTATAGTTGATTGTAGTTTGATGCTTGGTATTTCACTGTTTTATTTGTTATGTCGGGGACAAGACGAGCAATTTGGAAATACTTACGCTTATATTGTCGCTCAAACCTTTTGCTGTGTCAAAAAATTTAAAATGGTTAAATGACTAAAAATAACTAGGAAGGTGTTTGGGTTCACATATTGTCAGGTGTTTTTTTTATTATTACCTTGACACAATTCATTTTTGAGTGTATGGAATAATGGCAGCTAGAAGGCAAAAATGCTTAAAGTACATTTGAATTGCTTTGGAGTAAACAAAAAATATGCAATCCCAAGCACCCATTAACACAGAATAATGAGGAAAGATGAGATGACTCAAACATAAGGATATAGGATATTATTAGAAACAGTTTGCTAATAATCTTGAATTGTTTGCCAACATACCATATACTTTTGGTACTAATTTCGTTCATTATTAAACCTGTTTTATGTGTCTTCCCTGACAGTTTAGAATGCATGATATGAGTTTAGTTATGGAAAAGACAGATGCTTTTGTTGCCTCAGCTGCACAGGCAGTTTATGAAGAGGAGGAGGTTGATGAGACTGGTGTTGAGCCACGAGACATTGATTTGGTTATGAAAAATGTTGGCGTGTCGAGGCCAAAAGCTGTCAAGACTCTCAAGATTCACACTGGCGACATTGTAGGCTTTGAAATGTTTAGCTCAGGTTTGGTGCCTTTGCTCAATCCACTACAAGTTCCATTGCATAACCAAAAATCATATACTATGTGTTCTTGCGATATGCACATGTAAAAACTAGAGTGTTTATAAATGTATTCTGATTTGTGATCTTTTCATTTTAGTTTATCGTATTTTAAAAAGACACGTTGCGGAGAAAAAGGGCCCGCCGCAATGTGCGGGTAGCTTGGTAACAGAGTTAAATGACACTTATATTTACATAACCAAAAGCAAAAAACCCCAATGTAATTAATTATACACATTCACATTTAACAAACACAAGCGCTAAAAAAAATAACGCAAAAAAAATTCTTGAATATATACATATAACAACAACAAATTCATTTGACAACAATTGCACTACATATGCATTATCACAAATGTTCTATGCATCGTTAAAGCATCCCGCAGCAACGCGCGGGCAAACCTGCTCGTTTTATATAAGCTGCAAGCTCATTGAATTTTGAATGTTATAGCTACTCTCATGCACATTTTCTTGTATGGCTATCTTGTTTTACCTAATAATTTTAAAAATAAGAACGTCAACTTTTAAAACTAATGTTGTTGATATTAAAATTAGTTATGTGTTTCGTATGTTGGATAGTTGTCATATGTTTTATTGTGCTTCCGTCACCACTAGAGACATATAAATATGGCAAATGAAAGACCTCAAAAAATGCATGGTGAAATAACTAATTTGAGTCCTTACACTTAGGGGTGTCAATAGGGTCGGGTTGACCCGATCTGAACCCGAACCTGATAAGGCTTATAGGGTCGGGGTGAATCGGGTTTCAAAATTGTATCAGGTTGTTTTGACTCGAACCCGATAACCCGACATAGTTACTGGGTCATGTTAGGGTTGAATTATTTTTGCTATCGGGTTATCGGGTCAACCCGATAAGAGCCTCCTTAAAGCCACAAGTTTTTTATAATTACCGGAGACATTTTGCTCCTAAGTTGATTTCTACCTAAACATACTAAAAATTTGAAGGCTACTGTATGCAACCAAAAATTTGAAGGCTACTGTATGAAACTATGTGAGTATATTAAATTGCTAGTTTATAATAGTCAAATTTTGAAGGCTACTGCATGCAACTAAACATGTGAGTATACTAAAAATTGCTAGTTTAAAATAGTCCATTGGAACTGTATGAAACTAAGAAATTGACTATTGTTTCGTATTTTTTTTCGTCTACACTAAGGCTACTGCCTTGTGGTTTATATATACACGAGGTTTTCAGACCCGCGCTTCACGGGGGTGGAGTTGTCTATGTATGAATGTATTAAATCTGTTAATTGAAGAACATACTTAAACGATATTGAACTGCAACAGTCTCAGAAAGATATTGCTTCATTGTAATCATTCCACCATGTGCTTTCTTTTTAATCTAGTTTTCTTTAGCGTATCGCTCTCTCCCTAAATGCTTTCAAAATTTTTCTGCACACAAATAAATGGTTTCAAAACCGCATATCTGGGAGAAGCTATCAATGTTGTACCTTTTTAATTGCATAAGTCTTGTATTATGTAATAAACGTATAGCCTAAGGGCTAAACCTGTTAGATAGATAGTTTATAACCGAATAGCGGTTAAGTAAGTTATTATGGTTAGTTAATTATGGTAGTTACAGAATTCGGTTACACCGATTCATGAATAGTCACAATGGTTGACTCGCAACCATTCGTTTAGTATAAATAGGAAGTACATGTAAACGTTTATAAATGTGTCCAAATATAACAATGTAACATTTTATATTGTTGTTTAATAATGAATCATTCCTGTTCAATTCCTGTGTTTGTTGATTGTAACAAAACTTGTGCGTGCAACGTTTATCAGTGGCATCAGAGCCAAAGGTTTCAAAACCTGGGAAAAACCAATCAAGAGCATAGGATTCCAAGATTGCAAGAATTGATTCACTTCTGATCAAGAAGATCAAAAGATAGAAGGGAAAAGACACCAAGGAGAACATGTTGGGAACAGAAGAGACTCGGTGACAAATGGAAGATCAGTGACAAATGGAAGACCATTGCAAAATTACAAGGCCTGACAGATGGTGAAGAGGAAGGAATAACAGATTGCTATAGAAGGTTCATTGAAATGATAGTTGTGTACCATGAGACTGCAAGAGTCCCTTGGGATGAAAAGCCAAAAGAAGTGGGAGAGTGCAGCAAGGTTGCAGAAGAAAGAGACCCACAAGGCCAAAAGGAAAATGCAGAGAAAGATGGAGCACAAGATGAAATGAACGACAGACAAACACAGTTTTGAGTCAGGATTAGAAGGCAATGTGAAAGGAAAAAAAACAATTCGTTTTTTTTTGGAAAAGAACACCGAAGAGACTTCAAAGTTTTGTGTGGAAAGAGACTTGGAATTCAAGATAAAAGAAACAACAACAACAACAACAAAACATTATTTGATTGTTTGGAAGGAAACCGAGAACAAGAAGTTCTAGGGCACGGATTGTGGAAAAAGGAATTCAAGTCGACACACAAAAAGGGAAACGCCAACGTGAGGAAAAGTTAGTAGAACCAAAAAAGAAAAAGGATAACTCGTTTGGTTCTGGGCAGAAACAATTCGACACAAAACAATAAGGAAGCAGAGAACATTTTGTAGATTTGCGAATTGGTTTGAAAAACACAACAACGTGGCAACAAACAACTTGGGTGAACATCGAATGAAAATCAACAAGTTGTTGGGATTTGGTGATACTAAAGTGGAGAAGAGCATGAAGACTCGAAGAACAAGACTTAAACAATCAGGGGGGAAATGTTGCACCTTTTTAATTGCATAAGTCTTGTATTATGTAATAAACGTATAGCCTAAGGGCTAAACCTGTTAGATAGATAGTTTATAACCGAATAGCACTTAAGTTAGTTATTATGGTTAGTTAGTTATGGTAGTTAGAAGGTAGTTACAGAATTCGGTTACACCGATTCATGAACAGTCACAATGGTTGACTCGCAACCATTCGTTTAGTATAAATAGGATGTACATGTAAACGTTTATAAATGTGTCCAAATATAACAATGTAACAGTTTATATTGTTGTTTAATAATGAATCATTCTTGTTCAATTCCTGTGTTTGTTGATTGTAAAAAAACCTGTGCGTGCAACGTTTATCACTCAAATGGTTTGCTTACTGAAATAACATGACTACGAAGTTTAGCTGCAAAAAGATAGCAAGCATTCATAATAGCATAAATACATTCATAACCATAACTTCACATTCATAGCCGAAGTCGCCATTCAGTAGAGCATTTTGACACAAAATAATCAAACTTACGATGTTTCTCAACTTTGGATTAACCCCGTTGCAGCGGAGCATATAAATACAGAAGCAATGTAGTTTGAGTAAACATGGCAGCAAACATTTTTATACAACATTACATTTGACAGAACTGGTTGAAAACGGCATTATACGCTATAAAAGTGAAACAATAAGTTTTGCAAATGGCATTATACTCTATAAAAGCGAAACAAAGTGAAACAATAAGACTTATACAGCATTGCATTTCATTTTTAGCCAACGACTTTTTCAAATTCGCAATATCTTCTTCCCTCTTATCAGCCAGATATTTTATCGGTTTTCTTCATCCAACTTGCCAATTTTACATCCTATTTCCTGAAAAACGCGCTCTTTCCCAGCCACTCTCGACAGATAATACCAACTCTCGGTGTTCTTCCTCCACTTGCCACATTTACATTTCAGCTCCTGAAAAGCACACTCTTTCTCTGCCAACAGCTTCTGCAAATTACCAACAGCCTAAGCAAATGCCTAAAACAGAAGAGTTATGCTGCATTTGGAGAAATTTTAATTACATGTCATGGCAAAAAAGCAACAGACAACTGGTTAACGTGTTGTGCACAAAAGAATCTTTGTGGAATTAGGAATCAGAAGAACATGAAAGGTATGGATCTGTAAACCCAATGCTTTAGGTGGGTTAAAAGTATGGTGTATGCCCATTTTGTAGGTACCAAACCTATTCCTTCACACACATAGCCTTAAGACAAACATACTTAAAGTTTTAACACAATGAAACACATACCCTACAACCAAACACACAATGGTTCATGTGGTAAGAATCATGTCGTTTCACATACCTAAATGAGGCCTATTTTATGACTTAACATGTATACTTACCCCTAATATGAAATACTTGAACCATTTTTACTCTATGAAACTAACTCCAACACTGAATACACCTTATTTCCAAACACCCCTTTCAATAGCAGTTACACTAACTTTTCAAGATTTAAGTTTTGATTACTAAACCTAATGATTAAAACAAATAACTTAACCATATTAGAAGCTAACTGAACAGTGAAATCCAACAAAGAACATCAAGAACATATAATTGCAGCTTAGACTATCATAAGGCAGTAGCAACTTACCCTTTACCCAAAAAAAAAGGCAGTAGCAACTTGAAACTAGACTAGGACATATACAAAAACACCAAATAAGCATTTGATAAGCTACTAACAACTAAAGGAAAGGATAATAAGCAGATACAAGCTAATGAACAGTACTTGAACTAGAAATGCTAAAATATAAAAAAGGAAACATACTTGAAGACTGCAATGGAAGTGAACTAGCTGCTGGAGGATGAGATAAGCTCAATAAAGCTATGGAATAGCTTACTGAGCTTATCAGAAGGGGATGTGAGCTTTTGCAAGCTTATGTTCCCTTAGGTTAATAAATTTTTTTACCTTTCTAAAAGCTTATAATAAACTGAAATGAGCTTACTAAATGAGAAAATAAGAGCTTCTTTATATGAAATATAACTTTAAAAAGTAACTTAGTAATAAACAGATTATAGTGAAATATTAAGAACAAACATTAATTTTATTAAACTAAAAGAAATTACATTAGTAGCATTACAAGAAAACATGAATTTTAAAGCTAGATTATTCCTAATTTGCTATCCTAGAACTACTCCTAAAACTACACACTTATACCATTGAGCAGGACCCTATTTATAGGCCAAGGGAGCCTAGGGTTTGCTCAAAGGAAGCTCCCAGAAGTTAAATTATGTCCATCGATCTCATCCCACCAGAATGTTCTTCATATCCATGATTCTTGGCCATCCGATCATTTTCTAGCATCTTCTATCCAATCCTGAGCTCATGTTGTGCCACGTGTAAGAACTTCTGACATGTTACTGACACCTTCGAGAAGGTACAAGGTGAATGGATTGGGTACGAGGTTAATTTTGGGGGTAAAAAGGGGTGAAGATGATGTACAGTAACCTGGGGTGAAAAGAAAAGGCGTGAGTATTTTTTATTGTTTATTGATTTTTGGGTTAAATGTGGGTAACGGGTTAAGTTATAAGGGGTTGGGTTTGGGCTTCTTTAGTTGGGCCATGTGGGTTTAAGGTGTGTTGGGTTTTTTTTTTGGTTTTATTTTGTATTGGATCCGGTTATGTTGTATAGGTTTTTAGGATAAAAGGTTTAGGCTGAATTTTGTCAATTAGCAAACTTTAAGGGTATAATCTGTCATCCTTCATAAATTAGATCCAAGGGCTTTTCTTGCACAATCTTGATTCTTGGGGACCTGATGTACTTTCTTCATAATTAATTCTTCTGGGACCATTTTTTGCCAATTCTTGAACTTGAAGGGCCTTTCTTGTAATTTTCACTAAACTTCTTTCAAGGATCATTATTGCCATTTCTTCAACTTTCAAGGACTTGGTTTGACTTCTTGGGCTTTCTTTGATCATTTTAGCCTCCCGGCTCCGGCTTTTGACTCTTTCCATTTCTCGTGCTCGTTTTTATCGTTTTTAGCTTGGTTTTTGTTTTCTTACCTGCATGTACAAAGACACAAAAACACATATATTTGGCATTTATTTGTTAGTTTTTGGTCTTTTAGGTCTGATTTTGGTCAAATAAAGGTATGCGTTTTCACACATACCAATAGGACCTAAATATTTAATAATATTTCTTTTTTAATTTGGACCCACAACTCCCCCTTAGTTCCCCTGTATCTATAACGCAAGATATATTAACCCTTCCTTATCTAGAGCTGCAACAGACGTAGGGTCCGCAATACTTATAAAGCGCTTAGTCCAGAAATAAAAAGAAACACACCCTATGTGCTATATGTTAACAATTTTCAAGTCAACTACTATGGGTGCTAAAAAGAAGTCAAAACTATAGAGAAAAGTCAAACCAAGCCATCCATGTAATTTACTCTTACAAAGACCATATGATGACACCAATAAATACATTTGGACTCGAGGAACTGATATTAGATTGAGAAGATAAATACTTATTCTAATCATATTTGAAACATTTGTGTTGCCGTTGTGTTAATCAAAAAGATATCCTTACCCCTTGCAACGCTGGAGGTCTTTCTTTACCTTTGGTAAAACCGGAAGCAACCTCTCTACATGAGGTAGGGGCAAGACTGTCTACATCTCAACCTCCCCCAAACAACCTGGAAGACGGTATTGAGACCCATAACCCGAAAAGATGGTATTAAAAGTTACTTTACTTTAAATAGCATAACAAAGGAAACACACTTTATTACTCAAATGTTTAAATTCAGTACACAATATTAAAATCTAGCTTATGCATGAAGAGACTAAACGTCCATTTAATCACACCTTCACATAATCAATAAAGGAAAATCACACACGAAAGTACTTTTATTTTTCCCCACATTCCCATAATCAAGAGTATTGATGAGCTTCTGAACTTTTCAGTAGATGACACCTTAAAGAACTGGAACTCATGTGTTCATAGGCTCAATTAGAAGAGATTTGATATGCTTTACTAGTTCTTCGTCTACATGTGTGAAATTATCTTTATACTTGTACAAGACCTCAATTACACGTGCCAAATTTATAACCCGCATAATTAAAGGCATTGAAACATCTTTGCACATTAGGGACTCAAGGTTAATTTCTTTCCAAGCATCTTCAACTTTTTTTCGAAACATATCATAGACATGTTCCTCACTCGCATCAGATTGCTTCATGTAGATTTCAATGCCAGATGCCACATGTTCTCTTTCTTGCTCCTCCTGTATATATATACTACTTAGTTTTACAATGTAGCAAGTATCTTTTAACTAGCTGACGAGGTTATTTACACTGTGCTTCAATAAGAGAAAAAAATGTCGCAGGTTGTTGTACCTTATGTGTGACGATATCATCCTGGAACCTACAAACAGCACAACAAGCTCTCAGAAGAGGAGGATATGTGAAAACCCATTTAAATGGTTCATCTATGATTATATCACCCATGCCAACAAAACTTGATATAAGAAGAAATTTATATCCGCAACTAATAAATGCGACTGATATGTGCTCCTCCACTGATGGAGTATACCCTTCATTTCTCCATTTCGCTTCTGTCATGTAGCTTCTCATATATTCTACCATCTATATTAAACAATCAAATTACATTTATGGAAACCGGATACAAAAATCATATCTCAAAAACAATAACAATAACAAAAACAAACAGAACTCTTTTAAAAACAACGTTTGTGGATCTAAGCGTCATAACATTACTAGGCATAACTCGTTGGACTCTGTTGAGGAACTCCACTGCCTTAGGTGCAAGGAAATCACGGAAAATACAAATTCCATTATACAGGCTTAGAGGTGTCCAGTTTTCGGTTGAACAACCAATAAACCGAAAATTCAATCAAACCAAAACCGAATAAAACAAAACTGAAATCTTTAATTAGTTTTGAAACTAAACCGAATTATTTAGTCAGCGTTCGGTTTGGTTTATGGGTTGACAACATTTTAACTATACTAAACCGAAAATCGCGCATATCTTTTTAGCTAAAGTAAAGAAAATATATTTAATTATATATATAGTTCTATCCTATCATTTTAACTAAAAATCCTAATTATCTTTGAGGCTAAACAAACTAAAATCAAGCTTTTTTGATGTATATCAAAATGCTTAATTTGATGTAATTGTTTGTTAAACTTTTCTATTAAGTCATTTTTAACTAAGAGATGACTTAATGCAGACACCTTAATTTTATTACTTAATATTTTCAGTCATCTTTTTATATTAAATCACAAACAAACAGTTCTTATATGACTTAATAAATCCAGTTTTTTTTCATATTAAGTCGAATTGAAACATCACCTTAGCTTCATTCTATAAAGTTTCACGCCACATCTAAATTAAAACTCCTACTCTCGTTAATCAACTTTTTAGTAGATTATGCTATAAAGTCAAGTGGAATTTGGTTTCTTGGTTTTAACGGAAATCTAACCAAATTCAGATTTGGTAATTGATTTGGCTTTATTCGATCTAGAATTGGTTTGCTTGGTTATGGTTTTGCCTCTAATATTTTTCAAATCGACCTTCCCGAATCGAACAACCCAGTAAATCCAAAAATCGAATCGATGAACATCCATATACAGACTATTTTTTCCCACATACCGAAATGGGTTCCTTTTTGTGACACTATTTTCAATTACAAATTTTTAAGAGTTTTTTACATTTACATATACAAGCATATCGATATAACAAGCAAAGCAAACTACATACATATGTCTGACGGAGGAAAAAGTTGTTCGAATCTAAAAATGTGTGGGTAAAAGGTTTATGCAATCAGCTAACTACCGAGACCTAATGACATCAGATTTTCAAAAGACACAAAGCAGTGCAACACTTTTATGCTTGTGAGTATTTCGTGCAAATATGTATGCAATTAGCTAACGTGTAGTATTTATATATATGTTCCAGTTTTAAGAAAAATAATTTTAACTTGAATCGGATATAGAAATAACATAAACATAATAACGATTTCAATTCTTAATGTTTTGCAAACCTAAAAGCTTGAATCACAATACCCAAAGACAGATACACAAAGAGAGGTAGTAAAAACTTGTGCTCTCCTAAGAAAAGTTCCTGGAATATGTTAAATTTGCTCCTACAAATGAAAGACGTTGAAACTTACAGAGTCTTTGACATAGTTGAGACGATATGATTCGCCATCCTTTGCCATGACCTCCTCCATTTCATTATAAACATCCATAAACATTTTGTAGGCAAGTTTCATGTAGTCTAATACTGGCAAAGGGCATGTTTGTGTTTATACCTATCAAATGCTTCAGTAAAGAGCACAAGCTCTTCATAGGTACCATAGGCATCATAAGTGTCATCAAGAATGGTTGCCACTGCAAGAACTTTTGTCAAGAACAGTCTAGCTCTGGAATATATAGGCTCAAAGTAAACGCCTTGGGCCCAAAAATAGCATTCGACCAATCTATTTCTCGCATAAGGTAGGTTATTTGTAACATCAAAAGCTTTCCACCACCTATGATATATTAATACACATGAACAAGTCTACTAGAGAATTATATTTGTGTAACCACTAATAAACAAGGATAAGGAAAAACAAATTATATAATGCATTAATTTATATATGATGAAAAAAGTTAATTAAGAAGAGGGGGCCAGGTTCCATATATACTTGGTAAGTTCGCTGATCTCCTTTTTATGTAATAACTGAAGCTGGTTAAACCCAAACTTGGCAAGCTTCAGTAATGACTCGTTATGAGATAATTGTTGTTGATAGAAAGGTATATAGCGTAGTGCCTCTAGTCTCGGCAACCTTTTACGTATTGGTTGTTTTAGTGCTTCTACTATATAAGTAGAATAAACATTGTTGGCCATCTCAGGATCTTTTGCTATGTAACTAAGACGAGCCCTTGTAAAAACAAGAGCATCATCGAGTGTAACTTCACTAGGTAGTCTCATATACGTTGCCTCGTACAGATCAAGCATGCCTTGAACATCATTGGTTAAGGAATCTTTAAATGCACCATCTTTGTCCTTGTAGTCTTTAAGAATATCTGTTTCATTTAGCATAAGGTAAATTTATTTTCTATAGCAATACTAATTACGTTTTATAAAGTATATACTTGCGCATACTCACCACATGAAACGAAGAAACCTTGTTGTCGCATTAGCCGAAACCACAGCGGAGTGCGACCACCATCCCAGTTATCACCATATTCAAAATAAATATGTTTCAAGGCCTTATTAATCTCTTCCTCAAAATAATATGTGATACCAAGGCGCTGGATTGCATCGACGAGTTGTAACAAATTTGTATGTTCTGCTCGAATATTCATAGCTGCTAATACTTCTTTCTTCACTTCATCTTTCAAGTCTTGTATCACTTGTTCAGCCTCGTCTTGTTCTTCTTGCTTCATTTAATCATGAGTCACCATTAAAGTTTCTTAAATACATTTAAAGGGATCATACATGCACAAGTTCCATGCATCACACACAAACATATGAATATGCATTTTGCATTTGCTATTGCTATAAACCTTTTCTATTTGGTGCACTTTTGTCGCAAAACACATGCATAATATTTTTGGATATTTATGAAAATGACTATATGTATATGAGCAAATGTACAATGTTTGATTATGATGTACTTGGTATGTCGTTAAATTCTAATTAAGACACAATATGTTTCTCTATTTTCTTCGAAATTCTGAAAAACGTGTATACCTGGTTATAAACAAGAAATTCATCTCCCCAAACACTTGGAGGAAAATTTGCGGTGGGACGTATAGCTTTATCTTGTTTAATAGACATTGCTATAAAGCTTTGGACACATATATATATGTTGATGAAGTTGCTTCTTCATATATAAGTGTATATATAGAGGTGGTGAACAGTGGCGAAGCTAGAAAATTTTCAGTGGGGGGTCGGGATCTAAAATTTTTTATTGCTTAATGTATAAAAGAAATTTCACAATTAAAACGGGGGGTCGAAACCGAATATACCGAAATTTTTCTACACGAAAACAATATAACCCCCTACATCGCAAAAAAATTTCGGGGAGTCGGGCGCCCCTTCCCGCCCCTATGTAGCTGCGCCCTGGTGGTGAAAACATCTCTCTCACATATTACGTACGTGTTAAGATGATTAATGATATTATTAGGGGCGGACGTCACTCGATGCACAATTTATTTTACGAGTATAAAAAAAATATAAATGCACTAAAATGTACAATTGCATTAAAAGTAGCAAACAAATTAANTTTTGACATATTAGTGAACTAAGTAAACAAGACATGTATGTGACACAAAATTCTGGGAGTAGGTTCATTTCGCAAAAAATCATGATTTTTAACGAAAATTTACACTAGGCAACAAACATCTATCGAATTTCTGTGAACCCCGAAAACACTTAATGAAAATTTTGGGATTGCCTTGTGTGTTGATTGAAGAGTTTCACAAGTTTGAGTGATATCTCTCCTCCCCTCAAACTGCGGAAGAATGTTAGTTGAAATATTGTTTTAGCTTTTGGGCTATGTTTAGATATATTGGCCTAAGCCCATTATTCTTGTATAGAGTGGTCCTTGTCATATATCTATACTACATATAAAGCATGAATGACTCTCTCTCCAAAATTTTAAGACTTACAAGAAATTAAGCATGGTTTACAACACTTTAATGCACCCAATTTTTAGAATTACAACAAAGTAACCATATTATACAACAAAATAAAGCGTGGTGTCATTTTAAGACCAAAATTCTATCAAACAACATTAATGCTATTAAAAACACCCCTTAACCAAAAATTACAACCATTTAACCACAATGTACAATAGCTGCAACCAATTTTCAGATTTACAACAAAATAAGCATAGTGTACAACAAAATAAGCATGATGTTATTTTCAAACTTACAACATTAATGCTATTAAAGTGGTCAATGTTATTAATGACTACTACTTACAAGAAAAGAAACATAATGTACAACACTTTAATGCACATAATTTTCAGACGTACAAGACAAGAAGCATAGTGTACAACAAAACACCACATTAATGCTATTTAATGTAGTCAATTATTTAACTGGTCAATAAATACAATTAATATAGTTATTAAAATACTTCTTACATAAGAAATACAAATTATCAAGCATATTGTACAACCAAATTAAACACAATTCCTGCATTAAATTTCACTACTACAAATAATAAAGCACATTATACAAATATTCAAGCCCGAACGGGCAACGGGCCAAATGGGCTTGAGCCCGAACGGGCGCAGACCAAATGGGCTCGAGCCCGAACATGCACGGGCCAATGGGTTCGAGCCAGAACGGGCACGGGCTATACGAAATTCTTGATATCCGTAAATTTATTGTCAAAAAGAACATAATAAACTAAAATACATTATTCATCGAAAATTTTAATTTCATGGTACCCGTCGCTGCAACGCGCGGGTACCCTGCTAGTTGATTGTTAATGAATAATAAAAGGTAGACAAATTACTATAAAAAGAACCATGTTAATTACAAAAACACGTTAAACTATTACCTGTAACTGTGTGTATGCAGGCTAACAAGAGAGTCAAAATGTCATCACTAAAGACTAATAAAATAAAGACCATCAGGATAATTTCCTCATTAGTTAAATACATATAAAATCTGGTTGGTTAAAGATAAAATATGTTATATTATAAGGATCTTGCAAATCAGAATATTAAAAAACATTTGATCATGCTTCGTGCTTGTTTTCTTGAGGGGTTTCCAAACAAGTACCCTATTGGTTTTGTTTAATCAGTTCATATTTATAAAAATGACATTAAGTAAATTCATATATTCCATATTATATACTTTTAATAATTTTAAATATGATATTTGATGTTAACTTTAGAATGTTGAATTTCATTAAATGAATAAATGTTATTTATGCAAAGATGTGATGTTTATACAAAATCCATAGGGTTGTTGTTATAAGAAAATGAAAAACAAATATGTCAATTCAAAAGGATCTTGCAAATCAGAATTTAAAATACATTTGATCATGCTTTTGTGCATTCTTTTTTTATGTGATTACTAGACGATTACTTGTGAATAACAACGCAATTTTATAGCGGCAGATAGTTATAGTGATATTTTGGTTATACAAACGTTACACAAAACGCTTGATGAAAATATCATTAAAACTATATGGCGCTATATAAATTTTGTTATTATGCACGGGTATTCGTCTAGTTACCACAAAAGTAACAAAAAGGTTATGGTGTTTGTATAGTAGAGGAGAAGGATAATTATTTGAAAATATTAAATCTAAGTTTATGATGTATGTGTAAGTTTTTTTAAACCGTGTTTGTTATTTTGTATTTGTCTAACTTTATTTGTACTTTACAAACCGTGTATGTCTAATAAATTCAAGTTTCC
Organism: Artemisia annua; assembly: GCA_014162995.1. Lineage (NCBI taxonomy): Eukaryota > Viridiplantae > Streptophyta > Magnoliopsida > Asterales > Asteraceae > Artemisia > Artemisia annua. Next base: position 45,139 of record LBNU01008636.1, on the reverse strand, counting down.
ATTTCATTTATTAGTTTATAGTTTCCAATGTGTGCTTCAAAGCATTAATTTCAACTATTAGTTATTTCATTTATTAGTTTCCAATTCAAAGTATTAATTAGAGGTATTAAGAGGATAAATTAGACATAGAGGTGGCAAAATGGGCGGGTCAGGCGGGTACGGGTATGGGCACGGGCTAAACGGGCATGACTCAAACGAGCATATGTTATACAAATCACTTTATAGAAGACCTAAAATGACAAAATAAATTCCTTAAACGTAATACCTCATTTATATTAGAAAATTCAATATATATATATATATATATATATATATATATATATATATATATATATATATATATATATATATATATATATATATATATATATATATATATATATATATATATATATATATATATATAACAGGAGGCGTTACACGTAGATAAATCAACAAAACGCCACCTCATTGCCACCTCATCGCCATGTAATTGTGTTTACCATCCATGTCATCACATTCTATCTATGTAAGCAAATTTTATTTTTTATTTTGTAATTATATAATTTTTCTAATTATTTAATTTTTTTCGTATTTTTTATTTTGAAATTATCTATTTTTTTCCGGAATCTATAATACTATAAGATTAGGCCCTCTAATTGAATGTGGAGGCGCCAAGATTGCATATAGTACAACACTCTAATGCTGATAATGTTATTAATTCAATGTTTTTACAGCTTTTAATCACCCTAATACTAATTACCAGCATATGAAGAGACTTCGGGTTACATGCTTCTTTAAAGGTGGTTAATAGCTTCTTAATACATACATATGAAGAGTCATGTTAGTTACAATGCGTCAAGATTGCATAGAGTACAACAAGCTAATGCTCGGAATTAAATGCAGAAAATAGAGTTTCATGCTTTAAAATCTATTTTTAACATCGAGAGGGAAGTGCAAGGGTTGCCGGAATTAATAACGTAGTCCTTAAATTAAATGTGTAGTAATCATGACATAGTTTTTTTAGTTAAAATCGTGTGATTGGAGCCTTAATTTATCGACCTGAGTAATTGCGAGCATGCAAAGAGTCATGTCGTTACATCCATGTTTGCTTAATGGAGGAGATGGAAGTGCAAGGGTTGCCGGAATTGATCACATGGTATTTAGTATAGAATTAAAATTCGGTTATGGATTGAGAAGAAGTTGAAAGGATTGCAAGAATAATTAATGATTTATCCTAATCCATGCCTATATAAACC
>LBNU01008636.1:9214-26655 GCA_014162995.1 Artemisia annua | reverse complement strand
GTCATACTGTAAATATTTAGAATGAGTTACTAATGAATGCTCCAAATTCGATATTATAGTTTATGGAAAAATGTTGTAATAATGCATTAATTAAAAAATAATTTATGTAACTTCCTCACATTAAAAGATTACATATGAAAAGCCTCATTTAAATATAACATTTTGCAAAAAACCTTTTCACATTAAAGAAAGAGATCGACAAGTCACGAAAATTGTATCAAGAACAAAACATGCAAAATGACAATGAACAACAACGACAAAGACAACAACAAGAAGAACAACAACAAGAACAACGCCACGGCCACCGGTGTCAATATAGATGAATACTTAGCATTCATATTAATAGTACGTTACAAATTAAACATGCAATATTTTACTATACGATTTATAATTTATTATACGAATTATAATTTATTCTCTTGAATATACTAATCACTTTAATGTTTTATGTTTTTATAGTTTTGTTAAAAAGGAAATTTGTTTTATATTCGCTTTTAATAATGTAATTTATTTGAACAACGAAGTCCGTCTTTCACAAAAAAATGAGAGTTTCAAACATGAACCGAAAATTAGTCCCGAACATTACGAAAAAAACAATTAGGTCCAACCTGTGTGCATCGCATGGGTCCTGAGGCAGTCCAAACATGTGTGCATTGCACGTGGATGAATATAAAAGGTCTCCAACATTAATGTCATCGCTTCATATTTAAAATAATTTATGTAACTTATACATATTAAAAAATTACATGTGAAGAGACTCTTTTCAATGTAACATCTTGAAAAAAATCTCTTCACATATACTCTTTTAATGTCAATAAACTATTTTAAATGTGTGGCATGCTTAGAAATGTGATACCATCACAGCTTAGATATATAATGACGAAAATAAGTTCTGAAGATTACGATATAAAAACTTATATACAGCCCATGTGCATCGCACGTATTTTAAATCTATGAAAACTTCTATACAACACATGCATCGCACGGGCATTGTTTACTATCATAAGAAATAGTTATAACTTAGCTCAATGTATTAATATTAGTTAGTTCCAATAAAAAATGATAGAGTCAATACCAAAATAAATAGACAAAAAATATTACGTAAAAAATATATTTTAAAAGATTACATGTCAATAAACTATTTTAAATATGTATCATGCTTACAAAATGTATGCTACCATGACAACTTATATATACAATGACAAAAATACGTCCCGAATATAAAATGACGAAAATAAATGACGGATCCATGATCAAAATGACGAAAATTTGTGCTGAACAATAACAATTTAAATATATAATACCATCATATACAGCCCGGGGCATCACCCGGGTCTGAATGACTCGTTTACCAAAACTCCAACAAGTTTCACACCTTGGGGGCTGCCATTCATACTCGACATATACTTAGTTAAAGTTTGNTGCTGCCATTCTCGTGGCCGGTTCATCATTCTTCTTATTCATTAGGGTATAATTCGGACAACAAGGGAACTCAGCAGTTATACTCCCAAAATCCGCTGGTCTAGTGAATTTAATCATGGTCAACCAAATTATATTAGACCATGTTATGGGAAGTGTAGTATGGGGCAATTGGGTTAGATTTTGCATGCCAACATTTGTGATGGGCTTTCTAATTTTTCATTTGGCCCATGTCTCCACAGAACCAGTTCAAGAGCAACTAATATTATCAAAAAATTCTGAAGTTCATTTTGGATTATTTGATCAACTACTTACTACATTGTCCGAATGGCCTGTACTAAAACTTCTAATAAAATTGGATTTATTTTCAAAAATTGTTAGAGATAATGCTTGGATAATACGTTGTTCATAACTTGTTCTGTGTGAAGGATATAGCAGGGAGAATTCAACAATACATTCCCTCGAACTTTTCCATGTACATGTATAATCTTAGTTTGCGTCTCCATCTGCCTTTCTTTACTCAGCGTCTCTGCCCCCTTGATATGGCACATTATACCAGGACATCCGTCTTTTACGACTTCTAAGAATCACATATCATCTAATCGTTTTATTATTATTATTATTATTATTATTATTATTATTATTATTATTATCATCATCATCATTATTATTATTATTTGAAAGGCAAAAATTTGTGAGAAACAAAGCAAAATACATCACACTCTCCAAATCAATAACAAGGGAGCCCAAATCATACAACTAAAAAGGAAATATAGAAAAGAAAAGGTAAACCACCCTCCGGGTCCAGGAGCCTGTACCGGTATGCCTTATACCCAACGTATGTAAGGTAAATCGCAGTAGTTGCATACAACAGACACGGGTCGTGATTTGAACCCCTTAACTTTGCATTAGAGTTTCATCTCCCCGACGGCCATAGTCCATCGTGGGACTTGAAAGAAATCAAAATACCATTAAATTAAGTACAATGAAACTTGATGCAGCCATTTTATGTGTAGCAAGTAGCAAAAGAAAAAAAATAATAATAATAAATAATAAAAAATCAACAACATAACCCAAAATTAGTTGAGGGTTAAAATACTTCTGTTTACACAAATTAGTGTTTGAATTTCGCTACCAATAAATTACTAGATGTTACATGCGAAAAGTTAGTTTTGCTTTCAATATCCCTCGTTTCATTTGATTTCATAAGGACGATTATTATGTGTCCATAACTAAAACCGGTTAAGAATTTGAAAGATGAAAGTGAACTGAGGCTTTGGAGCTACATACAAATGTACGTGAGGCGACCCGGAGCCGACATGGACACATGGTAGGCCTAAGATAATTAGATAAGAACTAAAACATATTGTAAAAATGAGAGTTTAAACTGTTTAGTGAGTTGAGGGGTAAAGTATTTGGTGTGTAAATCATCTAAGAGAGCTCAGTATGGTAATCGAATAACGCGTCATTCGTCCCTTTGCTTACCAATGGCGGCGTCGTTGGTGTACCGACCAACTCGTCATTCGTACGCCATATGGCATTTAGCAGGTGCAACAACTAAACGCCATACATCAATTATTATTTTCTTCTTATTTTTAAATTCAAATTTAAAAATGTAAAGTATAGAAATGGCTAAAATATGTTAAATCCTCACTTTTTATCTATAAATACTCACTTTTGAGTTTTGACTAAACATTTTACCAATGTTGCAAAAATCGTGAGTCGGTAGTGAGGCGGTTGAAGGCCTTGTAGCGATTAATAACCGATTACAAGGCCGATTACCTTGTAATCGCCGATTACAAGGCCGATTACCTTATAAAAATCAACAACGTGAAAGGCCGTGCACCTTGTAATCGCCGATTACCAGGCCGAGTTGACCGATTTTTGCAACATTGCATTTTACATAATATTCAGCCCATATCATAATTTAACAAAACTTTCACGTACACATTTATCTTCTAAAAATGTCACACAAAACACTATATTTCATTCGCACACCAAGTCCGCTAATTCAAGTTCTCCGTCACCTGCTACACAATCATCCGGCCGTTCTTTTCTAATCTAACAAATGCAAAACCCGATGCCTTCATACCCTCAATATCCAAGCCAAAACCCGATGCCATCTTATCCACAATACCCGTAAAACCTTCAAAACTCGATGTTGTATTATCCACAAACCTCTCTCGCACCACAAATGAACCAAGATCACTATAACCAAATGGCATTTTTCGCACAACAACAACAACAATAATTCAACCAAATGAATCTCGGTAATTGTTCACAATCAACACAAATGATGCCACCACGGGCTTTACACGACTTACCACCACTATCACCATCACAAACCGAGTTTTCTGCGGTCGGAAAAGGAAAAGGAAAGGGACGAAACCTAAGACCAAAGAAAACCGACATCATACATACCCGTTGGACATAAGCGGAGGAAAAACTTTTGGCCAAAACGTACGTACAAATTTCCGAGGACCCAAGACATGGCATTGACCGAAATTCAAAGTCGTTTTGGACACAAGTTCATAATGAATTCAACCATCTTTGAACCACCTAGCGTACCAAGGATATGATCAGGGGGAAGTTGACAACGGATTGCAACAAGTTTGCAGGAATTGTTGACGAAAGTGATCGGATGAGTGGTGAAAACGATTCGAAGTGGGTATCTCGTTGTTATAAAATATTCAAAGAAACTTGGGGGGGTAGGCTCGCGTTTGTCCACTATGAAGCATGGGATATCTTGAAAGATCATCACAAATGGTGTGGTGCAAAAGCCGTTAAACCCGGAAGACGCATTCATACACCTGAGGACATTCGAACCGAACGAGCTATTTCGAGATTATACAATCCCAAGTCCTCCGGGCAAGCCAAGGCCTTCCAAGAGTCAAAAATCGGACTCTACGCGTTCGGCGAGTTCTGCATCTAGTAGAGAAGCTTTCAAGGAAATGGTCTAAGATGAGTTGCAACAAGAACGAGCAAAAAAACTTGATTATATCGAAACTCAAAAGAAATTCGAGGAATTGAAGTTTTTTAATTTTAACAACGAGGGGATGAAGCCGGAAGATGCGTAGAATATCGAAAGAATCAAAGATTATATCCGTAAACGACACTTAGGCACAGGCTCGAGCTCAAATTAGTATTTGTTGTATCGTAATTTTTGTTATTCGTCGTATTGAAGTTTTTAATATTTGTCGTGTTCTATCATACTTTTAATATTTCTTGTATCGCATTTCTTAGTTTTTATGTATTTTTAGTATCATAGTTTTTATGCATTTGACTTATCCGTATCATATTTTTAATATCTCGTATTTGAGTTTTAATTTAAAATGTGTTTGAATAATAAAATGGATTTTTTTTTAAATAAATGTGCTTGTACGAATAACATATTCTTGGTTTTCTTTTTTCTTTTTTTTTTTCCTGGGGAGAGGGTTTTAGTTGTTTGTGTGTTATTGGTATGTCCGTACGAATAACACGTTATTCGCATTAACCACACATTGCACTCTAAGAAAATATCTATATTTTTAGTGTCCAATATTGTCTCATCAATCTGAAAGCAACATATCAACTAAACTAAAAAAGAAGATTGTTTCATTTTCCTTTTCAAAAAGAAGGATCATTGCTCTTGTTTTTCCTTTATCATGCCTTTCTTTTAGAAGATGCAATGTGTATTCGAAGTTAAAGAGTTGGCTTCAGCTTTTAGAGAAAGAAAGAGAGGAGCGTGTAACATACCTCCATTAGAGTTGAGATCCATGAAGAACCCATACATGCCATAGAACCCATCAACCAATCATAGCCACCCATTTATATTTTCCATCTTTTTTTTCAAAACAACATATCTTGCAAACGGTAAATCTTCAAGCTACAAAAAAAATACCATCGCGACGAGAATTAAATGATCTTTCTATAGATATGCATTGTTATATACTTTCGACGAATTTTTTTTCGACGAACTTTTTTCTTTTTTTTTATTTCGGCCCAGAAAGAATCATATATGATTCGTAAAAATCATATATGATTCGTAAAAAATCATATATGATTCGATTCTTACGAATCATATATGATTCTTACGAATCATATATGATTCGTAAGAATCATATATGATTTGTTAAAATCGAATCATATATGATTCTTACGAATCATATATGATTTTTCTGGGCGAAAAAAATAAAGTTCATCGAAAAAAAAGTTCGTCGAAAGTATATAACAATGCATGTCTATAGAAAGATAATTTAATTCTCGTCGCGATGGTATTTTTTTTGTAGCTTGACGATTTACGGTTTGCGAAATATTTAAGTTTTAAAAAAAGGGTAGAAGTTTATTTTTTTATTTTGATAAAAAAAATGAGTGGCTAAGATTGCTTGATGGGTTCTATGATAAAAGTTAGATCTATAAAGAACTTTTGGCACCTCGATTATTGACCATAGGATCCTTTGGTGCATATATGACCTACCAAAAACGACTTTTTTGCCGGCCATTGCTTTGAGATTTAGCCATTTAAAGTTCAAATATGACAACTAAACTACCACCTTTCTACGAATGTTACATGCATGCTTTCATTCTACGCAACAAAACTAAATGCTTACGGCATTAAAACAAGTCATATGTTTGCCACTTGTGATTTTTGAAGTTTTAGGTTTATAAAATTTGTTTTAGTGCAACAAGATGGTTCTAGATTTTTTTAGCAAATAAGCTATATAACTAATTTGGTCTATATGATCAAAGTATGTACATGTCTTTTTGAAAAAAACATAGGGTGTAGATCACCACGTCTGATAAGTTTGTGTTAGAAGTCTTTCTTATTTAGAGAAATGCATTTGGTATCTTTTGCTTATGAGTTCACTGCTGGGTGTAGCTACTTGAACATACAACATCGAATGTAAGAGAACAAACCACCGCGAACTGAAATCATCTTATTCATGAAACATAATTAACTTTTATCTTCTTCTGTTTTTTTTAACAATGGTTTCCGACATTTTTACTAACTAATCTACGGGGTTTGAACCCACCGTCATAGAGACTTAAACCATGTAAAACCCTTCTCTATTAGGATGTTGGAATTGTATTTAATTTGTTTGAACATGTTACTTTTCCTGTTTCTGTTGTTAACCAACTTGTTATTTTGCCATTTGGAGATTGTTACATGAAATGGTAAAATATTTGGTTACTAATCAAGCATAATAACGGTTTCTACTTCTTTGGAAATTAATGATACAGTTGGAAACTCGTTATAGCTGCTTTCTTATCATCTTATGTAACATAATGTAACATGTGCTGTATATGTACGCAGTACGTACTAGAAACTCATAATGCTTGAATTGACAATCGATTAATATTAGGCTTTTACAACACAGAATAATATTTAACATTCTTTCTCTATTTGTATTTCAAGTTGCTTTATCTTTTACAAATTGTCACAGGTATATAGCAATTGGTAGCCGATGATATATTATATAAGTCTAATGGCCAATAAATGTATAATAGTTATCATGATGTCTTACTATATGATATATATTTTTTGTTTACTTTATGACTACTTTGCCTCTCATTATTTATCAGAGAGAGGCAAAATGGTAATAAAATACACAAAAACAATAAATATCAAGTTTAGTACATAAATTGTAAAAGAAAATTGTTGGATACATATGAAAAATATCATAACAATTATGATACATTATCGTGTAATTAGCCCATATATANTCAAAAAACACATACTTTGCATCAAAGGTCGAACCAAAATCACAATTGCGCAAGCATAATTATTGTCGGTATACACCATCTCTTTGTGCGAGTATACATGTATTTCGCAAGTAATCAGAATCACAAATTTGACGAGACAGAAAAGAGAGGTTAAAATGATGATGAAATTTTTAATGGAAACAAAATATAGTGGTGGCAACCAACAGGACGAGGTTGGCCTACCGGCCCGAGTCTTTCTCTTTAACCAACTTTTATCGAATGATCATAAAAGGAAAAAAAATAATAATGAATAGTTTTTTCTTAATTTAGAATATTAATGTATTTTTATATAAAAATAATAATAATGATGTATATAACAATAGTAACATATCTTCAAAATCACATACTAAATAGCCCATATAATAATATTTTACCACAATAAAATTCGTTATAATATTTAAGAAAAAATGTATATTGTCTTTGCCTTGTCACTTCGATATGTATTGACTCGTGATCCCTTAGAAAACCCCACACTTACATCAATATGTACTACCATTGAAATCCATTGGTACAGATTGTCTTACCAAACATAATTCGTCCATTTAGATTGCATATACAAAAACATATCCTAATTTTTCATATTTGAAAAGTGCAAATACATCAACTACATTCGATTGCAAATACAAATAGGTAAATACCTTTATTCGTTGTACATGACCTCGTCACCCACCTTGCGTAACTAAGTAAGCTCGTTCAAGCTAAGTCTTGTAGAAAAACTTGTGTATAGATCTTTCCCGCTACTATAAAACTCTCTTAAAATGTTAACATTGACGTAGAAACCTTGACTTTTGTGTATTCGTTGGGGCCAATAGACCATCCTCTAATGATAGTTCGTTTCAGTTGATGTTAACATGTCACATTGATCTTTTGACGAAAGTCGGATCCAACCAAAGCCTTTGATGGATCAATTGCACCTATATGTTAGATAATAATACCACCACAACAATGGAATTAGGTGGGTCTCGGAAGACCTATGTATTTTTGTGTCATAATGTTAATTTTATTAAAAATACATGATTTTTTATAAATACATCCGGTAAACAAAGAAAAAAAGTACAAATAACATTGTTTGATTTTACTTAAATACACCTGGTAATTTTGTGTTCTGATTACGTTCTCTAAAGCCCTCAACTTCACTTAACTCTAGTACAAACATTACACATTTACATCCACTCTGTATATTACTCCTACCACAATTCACCAACCAATAAAATTCTTCCAACTCCAACTTATTTTAATATTTTCATTTAAAATTGTGATACAAAAATTGGTGTGGTGATAAAAGTAGGAGTAGGGCATATGGACAATAATAGTATGGAAAGAATAGGGGAGGGAGGCTAGTTGGATTGACATAAAAACGTGAAAAGGGATAGGAATCTCATAGGGATTCATAGGCTTGGGGTTAAAAAGAGGTTGGTTGGGTTGAGGGGATAAATTTTGACCTCCCGAACCTATCGGCACGTACCTACCTATAAAAAGAACCCCTTTTATAAAAAAAGTTTTTTAAAAAAAAATAAAATAAAAGAAAGAAAGAATAGATGTAGGACCAGAACCCCTTTGATGAGCCCTATAAAAAGACAAACGTCCTACACTCTCCCCCCCACTACCCACCCCCCAGCAGATCCGAGAAATGCGTTGATCAGTCCCGACCTATCTTTCTCTTTAATTATCCAACACCACTCTCGTTTCTCACGCGCGTTGAGTACACGCGCTATTAAAAAGTTCATGTGATTTTATTGACTTTTAGGCTTAGGTTAAAATGTTGGAGTAAATTGCAAAATTGGTCCATGTGATTTGGTCAAATTCCTTGTTCAGTCCTCTGCTTTTCAAAAGTGCAATGAACTTTTTTTTATGGGAAAAATTAAATGGACTAAAGTACTTTTTTTCTTCTTCCCTGTTAGATGTTCACAATTTTGTCTCTCATCAGGAATATTTAAAAGAGAAGAAGAGGGTAATTTGATCATTTAGCTTTTTGTCAAGAACTGAAAATGCAACTGAAAATTTCTCACGAAGATGTTTGATGCAATTTTGAAAAGATGAGGACTGAAACATATAGTTTGGCCAAACCACAAAGACAATTTTTGCAATTTACACCAAATGTTATGTTGAGATATGTATCGGTTAAGGGTATTGATTTGCACACTTATGGATTTGATTGGGACACTCTATTGTATGCATATCATATTTGTATCGTATTTATAGTGTGCTCTGTATACTTGTACATTAAGTGTCCCAATCAAAATAAGGAGTGTGCAAATCACCTCCCATCGGTTAATGTCAAGAAGGTTACACCACTGGTTGTAGAAAGTTATAAACTTGATTTCATATATATATATATATATATAGTGTAACTTTCAAACGAGAACCATTTTAACTGCAAGAACTGCGAAAACCACCTTTTTTACTTCTAATAATACATAAGGTACATCATGTCAATGCATAATGGCAGTTTTGAAAATATCTACAAGTTATTTTAGAAAAAATAAATAAATCAAGGGCAAATTAGGCATTTTGATTTCCCATAAAAATAGCATCAGATTTGAATCAGTTAAAAAATAATAGGCATGCCACTTTTATTTCTCTATTTTCTTTCCCCCTTTCCCAAAAATCCTCCCACCCCTGTATTCTTCTCCTCGGTTGAACCAAAAACCCTAGCCGCCACCCTCTACTTTCCCACTCCGACTGTCATGATCTCGTTTCTGTCACTAGCCTAAGGTTACAAATGAACAACAAAACCGTTCCACCAAAGCCATTGAGCATATTGGTATTTTTTTTTTCGGATCTGAACATATCGGAATGAAGGACAAGGTAAATGATCTTTTCTTTAATTAATTTATTGTAGCTCTCAATAAGTCATATGTTATTATTCGAGTGATGATATGATTCAGATCTGAACGCTCAATAATGATTATGGTTATTATTCGGCAAAAAATATTTTCTTTTATTAATTTCATTGTAGCACTCAATAAATCCTATGTGATTCGGATCTGACATATTGGTATTTTTTCGCATCTGAACATATCAGAATGAATGGGATTTTTATGTATATACTGAGGGATAACACTATTGGGATTTGTGAACATAAGTGTCTTTTTGGTTTCTATTAGTATAATTGTATTTGTTGTTATTAAGATGTTATCAAGGTATTAACCTGCTTGATGTGTTATTCATACTTGTTCAAACAAGTACCGTATATCTCAGACCTTTGTCATTATGGTCAAATGGGCTCATTTTGTTTTCAAATGGACTGATTTTACCAAATGTGTTGCGTACTTCTGTACTAAAGCATTTTGAATTGTCAAAGTTGTAGTTCAAGTATAGGAGTAAACACATTTGGAATTGTCAAAGTAGCGTACTTGTGTAATACAACATTTGGAATATGTTTACGTACAAAACATACATGTTTTGGATTATAAAACATAGATGTTTTGGATTATAAAACATAGATGTTTTGGAAAGATGCATATATGTTTTCGTATAAAACATATATGTTTTTTGTGTTTTGGATTATAAAACATATATGTTTTGTGTTTATGTGCATATGCGTTATACTAGTTGTCGTGATTAATTTTACGTCCTATTTGTTTGTGGTTTAATTGTTTTCGTGCATGCTTGTTTCAGATTGGTTGATGAAGAGATGATATCATTTAAGACCGGGAAGTCGATTAACACGATTATACATGAAGATAATTTGTGACTTTTGGAGATACATGATTATTACATGTGTTTTTGTACTTGTAATCAAGTGAAATGTAACATTTAAGTATATCAATTTTGTTTTTCTTTTTTATAATTATTTATGTTCTTTAATTTGTGTTTCAAAGTTTCAAAAAAAAAATAATGATTAAGTGAAAATATTGGTAGGTTGATTAAAAAAAATGTTAGCTTAAAAAACAACATGTATGCACCTTGACTATTTTGAAGAAAAAAAACATGTATGCATTTTGACTAATTAAAAACATGTATGTACTTTGACTATTTGGGGAAAAAAAACATGCACTCACTTTTGCCTATTCGAAGAAGGAGGAAAAAAAAAAAAAAAACATGCATGCATGCACTTTAAGAATTGTAAAAAACGGAAATTATAAAAAAAACAAAAATAGTATGAAAATGTCTTTTACTATTATACCCTTTTGAATTAAATCAAAATAACAAAATGCTATCAAGCATTAAATGATGTACATTGTGTATTATTAGTTGTAAAAGGGTGGTTTTCGCAGTTCACGCAGATAAGGTGGTTTTCGCAAGAAAGGGACCCTATATATATATATATATATATATATAAATATATATATATATATATATATATATAATATATATATATTTTTTTTTTTTCAAAAATACCTTGTAGCAAGTTTTTAATCGGAATTAGTTTCATGCGCTAAGAGTTTTGAGTTAAAAAGCGTGTTTACTTTTTTTTCCCCCTGTCATTAAAGTCAATAAATGTTTTTTTGAACGTTTATTTTTTCGGTTACTAAGAGATAATGGCTATGTTTGGCGACACGTAGCAGTAGCAGTAAGCAGTTGGCAGTAGCAGTAAGCTGTAAGCAGTAAGCAGTAGTTGTTTATTTAAAAAACATGTTTGGTAACGTAGTTGTAGCATTAATTATAAAGTGTAAAATTACGAAAAAGGTCACATACACATTAAAATAAAATAAATGATCAAACAAATGGGGGGTATATATGTAATTTTAGTACCTAAACGCTGGAGCAATTTTGGAAAGCTCATTCAAGAAGCATTTCATTTTGGAGCGGTTAGTATAGTTTTAACCGCTATTAGAGATGTTGCCAAACAAGCTTTTCATCTAAATGCTTACCGATTACCGCTTGTCGCTCCTAAACGCTTCCTTACCGCTTGTTGCCAAACATGACCAACATATGAAATGGTTGTTGATTGAGGTACACAATTGCTTTGTCTAAAGTTGTGTGTAAGTGTGCTTTTAGTAAACTATGAGACGATAGTTTGCATAAATAACACCATTAAAAAAGTATCGCAAAAATATATCACCTTTATAAGAAAAATGACCAGTTGTTTATAATTATTTAAATGCCTATATTTTTATATTTTCGCACCTCAGAATCTTTTGTTCATTCACAAACAATGTTTAATGATCGGTCAAACGTTCATTCGAATATATTTTTTCTAAAGCTAGACGTCTAGATGCTATATATAGTAGTATAATTGGGTATGAATGTGAAATTGCTTATGCTTATATATATTTATATAAAATCAAAAGTTAAATCTATTACGACAATTTCGTTTTCATTGGAAAATACTAGTACTAAATTTAATTTGAAACACAGTTGCACAGGTGCTGACAAGTACGATAAATTTTTTCCCAACACATACGTAACACATAATCAGTATTTAGTTTTTACCCTTATTACATGATTGATAGGTAAAACGGAAAAAAATTGTAAACAGATTGACAGAGTACTGACTACTGGTTTGTATGCTTTAATGTCATAGTAATATTGAGTGTCAAAGAAAATAAGCTTGCTTAAAGTTTTCAATAACGAGTTTTCAATGTTTGCATTTTGTAGATAAGTAATCAGTCTTGCATCAGCTGCCACTTGCTTATCTTACAAAGTACTTTGATTTAACACTTCACACTCAAGTAGCATAACTATTACTGTACGGTATATCAAGTTATCAACTTATAAGTTATAACTATTATGTAACATGTTGTCAATACTGAATTTACTGGCCGATTCATAAGTACACCGAGCAGGTTTTACGAGTTGTTGGGTATAGAGATTTTATAACACCTTAAAATTTTGTCTAATACAGATTCTTGTTATTTGTGTATGTTAGTCGATCAACTAGAATTGGTTAAATCAGATTATATATATTGTTGTCTTCTTTATCGTTTTGCATTTTTGTTTTGTGATTGTATATCGCGGTTTGCTCAACTAAGTCAACAAGTTGTAATATACTGTTCCATCGACATGAAATAAATTTGTCCCAAACTTTGGCATTTAAATTGTTACATTAAGGTGAGGCCTACGTACACATGTGGAAATGAATACGCTAGCTAGGAGATCCATGAGGCCATTCTTGTACCACAAAAAAGACTCGTGCTCAATGTAGTAATAATAGTCCAATAAATTCCATGTTAGCTTAAGACGACCCTAAAAGACTAAGAGCATATGGTATGCTTGCGTTTTCGGTTGGTGTTGTCCCAAAACGCCAACATGATGGCGCCAACCCACACCAAGGCAGTGTTTTCGTGCCTCGTGCCGTCGTTGCGAGCCGAGCACCACATGGTAGCTAGTGCTCTAAAAGCTATTATTAGCCTACAATTTAGTTCTTATAAAATTTTTAGAACTGGCATTACATTGTTGTATGAGAGCGTTGTTACAAAATTGCTCAGTCGAAATTCTGATAACTAGAAACCAATAGCTAAACTTTTGGCTTTGTAAGATTATTTCGCAATATATTGTCTCATAAACATCTAAATATAAAACACAGTAATTAAATTTTAGGTTTATTTATAAAAGATTTATTTGAGCAAAATATAGTACGGATCGAGTATGACACTAGTGGAGCAGCCGTGGTGTGACGTCGTATCAACCCAGCCAAGCCTTCATATGCGACAATTTCTGATGTTCTCTCTTTTCTTTGTTTTACCCTCCATCCCATCATACGTGTGATACTAATGTCTCTTTTTTTAAATTAAATATAAAACGCAGTAATTAAATTTTAGGTTTATTTATAAAAGATTTATTTGAGCAAAATATAGTACGGATCGAGTATGACACTAGTGGAGCAGCCGTGGTGTGACGTCGTATCAACCCAGCCAAGCCTTCATATGCGACAATTTCTGATGTTCTCTCTTTTCTTTGTTTTACCCTCCATCCCATCATACGTGTGATACTAATGTCTCTTTTTTTAAATTAAGTTTAGAATATTGAATTATTTGTATAGCACTTTTTTTTTTTTTTTTTTTTTTTTTTTTTTACACTTTTACTTGAGAAGTTGGTTGATTCAAGATGAGAAAAGATGAAGAATAGTAATTTAACCAAAAATAAATCAAAATTTGAGCGATAACAGAAATAACTAAATATAACTATGAAATATCTATTAGATAGTCACGTGTTAGACGATATTGACTTCGAGGAAACCGAAGATGGGCAGCGCGATAATAAGAGCACTCATTATGTCAAATTATAGGGCACTGTATAGCCTTATAACTCAGCCTTCCAAATTTACCAGCCGAGTTATTGGGCATTTTGGTTCATTTTTTTTTCTTTTCTTTTTTGCGCTTTATTTGTATTTTATTGAGTTAAATTATGGGTCAGAGGTGTTTTATACTTGAGTGGATGGAGTGTGTTTTTGGGTTAAGTTATAGGTTCTGAGTTATAGATGAAAAATGTTGAGCTGACAACACTTTTTGCTATAAAACGAGCCCTATGAATCATGGACACCTAGTGCTCTAAGGGCTTTGGAGTCTCATTATTATGTAATTACGTTTTAAGTTCGAATCTTGTTCGGTGCATATTCTTGATGTCATCTATCTAATCATATAATTCATAATCGTTGAAGGGCAAGTAATTTACAAGACTGGATGAGTCTTGCGGGGTGCAATGTGAAGTATAGTGTTTACGTGTCATGTCATTACTGATGCCTCATATATTTTTTATCTTGAAAAAAATGATAAATAGTCAGACGCTTAACATAGTGAGCAACTTACCATGCAAACTCTTTAATTATATCATAAAATTTCTTTGATCATCGTATAATTCAAATTTACAAAATGAGGCTTAGACTGCCCATAGTCGAGGGCTCGAGTCTTGTCTTACGTGTAAGGCTGACGTAAAAGAGATGAGCCAAGCGTATCTCGGTAATAGCACTCTCGACTCACTTGTTTTTTTAGCTATTGTGTGTGCTAGTTCACGACGTGAGTTGCCTCTTTTGTGTGTGAGTGTGGTGTGTGTCTACACGTTTGTGTGTATTTATATATTATAGAACTATCAGAGTATAGATAAGGGTGAATAATATTTACGGGAGTTTGAATGGTGGGTGAAAAAAAGGGCGTCACTATATGAAATTGAATGGTAGATAATTATTGACCGAGACAATTGAAAGTCATAGGCGTTGTTGGTCATTAAAATGTTTCGAGTCTGAATTTGACAATTTTAAGAGGGGCAAATGGCACCAAAAGGCACTAAACTTAGGGTCCGTTTCCAATCAGGGTACTATTCTTTTCTTTCTTGCATAAAAAGGCGCTCAACAAATTTTTTCAAACAATTTAGGTTTTTTACTAACTTTCGTTAACCCAGTTCATTAGTAAATTACATGTTTTGTCCTTAAATTTTCTTTTCTAAAATATCTTTTTCGAAAATATTTTTCTTGGAAACCTTTTTTTTAATGAAGTTGTTTTCTTGAAAATTTTTTTTGAAATTTTATTTTTTGATTTTTTTTAGAATTTTTTTTTTCTATAACATTATTTTCGAATTTTTTTTTCTAAATTTTTTTTTGAAAAAATATTTTCGAAAAAAATTTAAGAAAAAAATTTAGAAAAAAAGTTTTTGAAAAAAAATTCGGAAAAAATTCAAAAAAAAACCTTTTTCCGATTTTTTTTTTCAAAAACTTTTTTTTTTCTAAATTTCATTTTTTGAAAAAAAATTTTAGAAAAAAAAATTTCAAAAAAAAGGTTATAGAAAAAAAATTTCAAAAAAAAATTCCAAAAAAAAAATATTTTCATAAAATTATTTTCGAAAAAAAATATTTTCGAAAAAAATATTTTAGAAAAAATGTTTTAAGGACCAAACATGAAATAATTTTACCAATTCATGGACCAGACATGTAACTTACTAACGAAGTAGGTTAACGAAAGTTAGTAAAAAACCTAAATCGGCTGAAAAAATTTGTTGGGCGCCTTTTTATGAAAGAAAAAAAAAGAAAAGTACCCTGACTGGAAACAGACCATAAGTTTAATGTATTTTTGAATTAAATAATGTTTGTTGTTTTAGTAAAGTTGTCTTAATGATTTAAACTTGAAAATTTTTTATACAAAATCACTGCATTGCGATGAATAAGTAACTCTTATAAACATAAAATGAAAACACTTTTAGCATACATTTAACATAGTTGATAAAAATTAAATAAATTGTCTTAATATATATTCTAAATTTATGATAATAAAAAAACTATTTCACATGTTAGGATGCAATAAGATGCAATAAGACGAGTCATCCTCCTCTTATTGGGTAAAAAGACAATATGTCTAACGACTTTAAATGTAAAAAACAATCAACTCAATTCTAACTCGTGTAATTATATAAGAAGCAAGAGGCCAGTAATTTTACTTTTGGCAACAACAATATGGTTTTTGGCTTGATGTAGGTGCTTTTTGAATTTAGAAAAAAAAAAAGTTTTTGAAAAAAACAAAATGGAAAAAGGTTTTTTTATTATTTTTTTCCGAATTTTTTTCAAAAACTTTTATTTCAATTTTTTCTTAAATTTTTTTCGAAAATATTTTTTAAAAAAAATTTAGTAAAAAAAAATTCGAAAAATAATGTTATAGAAAAAAAAATTCTCAAAAAAAATCAAAAATAAAATTCTAAAAAAAATTTTCAAGAAAACAACTTCATTAAAAAAGGTTTCAAGAAAAATATTTTTCGAAAAAGATAATTTTAGAAAAAGAAATTTAAGGAAAACATGTGAATTTACTAATGAACTGGGTTAACGAAAGTTAGTAAAAACCCTAAATTGTTTGAAAAATTTGTTGACCGCCTTCTTTATGGCAAGAAAGAAAAAAGAATAGTCACCCTGAGTTGGAAACGACCCTAACGTTAGCCTTTTGGGGCCATTTGTCGCCCTTCGTTAATTACACAATTGCATAGACTCGAAACGATTTATTATCCAACCAACCGCCCTATCCGATCTTCAATTGCTCTCGGATCCCCGCACGCCCAACCGGGCGACAATTATCCTACATTCAATTTCATACTAGGTGACGCCTTTTTTTCACACCACCTATTCAAACTCCGTAAAGTATTATTCACCCTTTATCTATACTCGATAGTTCTATAATATAATAAATACACACAAACGTGTACGACACACCACCAACACTCACACACAAAAGAGGCAACTCCACGTCGGTGAGACTAGCACACACAATAGCTAAAAAAAAAAAAACAAGGAGTCGAGAGTGGCTATTACCGAAGATACGCTTGGCTCATCTCCTTTTACGTCAAGCTTACACGTAACGAAGACTCGACCCTCGACTAATGGCGAAAAAAAAAAGTTTCTATATCGATTTTTGTAGTTA
>LBNU01008635.1:4247-14428 GCA_014162995.1 Artemisia annua | reverse complement strand
AATTTCTATTTTTCAACAAATTTCTAACTATTACGAATTTGTTAAGACATTAGCTGTACAGACGGTTTTCTCATTATAAATTCGGGCTGTTAGATCTATCAATACGAATAACCAGTGTCAAAGTTTCATGGAACGAAACCCTAACTAATAGTAATATCTATAAACAAAAACACTAGCTACACATATTCACCCTTACAAGTTACACATACACTTAGTCTCCTCTTTATTTTGAGGCAGTGGCTGACACATAACTAAAAGTTATTCAGGTTCATTTTATTGTAACTAAAGAATACTTATAACACCAATTGTTTAGATGATTTATTTCACAAAAGTTGGGATTTTTTTTACCACATTTTACACTACGGAAGAAAAATACATGTGGTTCACAGGCACACCCAACCCTAGGAACCCGTACTTGTTCTTAGGGGTACAATTTTCTACATCCTCTCTCCTTATATCCGCTCCGGTGGGAATGTGGGATTGAGAATTGTTGTCGTAAAAAAGCACTAGCTACAATGGTGGTGGGCCCTACAACCCTAACAGCTAGTAACTGACTATGAAGGTATGTAATATTAACAAGTAGACTAGTAGATTAATAATCTAATGAAAATGAAACTTTTGAAATGATTAACAAACACTGTGATAAATTAGATGTAAATTTCGAGATGGTTGAGCTTTATTCGGACACCTTTGGGGAAGTGCCTGTATCACTCTATAAGAGCACAGGGTATCATGTGATTCGTTAACGCGTTATTGGTATGTCACATCAGTGCCACATCATACCCCTCCCAATAACACACCAATCACTCAAACACCCTCCCTCATAACACACCACTAACATATTATTATGTCCAACAAAATATCTCACTAAAAATACCACGTACTCACTCAAAAAAAAAAAAAAAAAAAAAAAAAAAAAAAAAAAAAAAAAAAAAAAAAAAAAAAAAAAAAAAAATTTGGCGTGAGTTAGTGGAGTGGCTCAAATTCTTTTAGCACAAGTTTGGCATGTTGGCCAGTATGGTGGCTCACGAATGGCACGAAGAAAATGGACGAATGACATGTTAAATGTCCCGATACCGAGTGCTCTAAGAGGCAAGGGCATGTTTGTTTAATAAGCCCATATCTTTTGGCCTCGGCTGATAAATCAGTCGCGAGTTTTTTATGGGACCATTATACTTTCAAATTTTGTTTAACAAACTAGGTACTTGCAAGTTTCAAATGTATTTAATTTATAATGGTATTTTTTTTTATTATTATTTTTTTAATCTTTGTACATTAAACTAATACTCGTAAATGATAAAAGAAGACTAAGAAAACCAAAGGTCAAACATCCATCACCAACCTCTCATTTTTCACGCTGCAAGTCATGATCATCCAAATCTCAACATGAAACAAAGGTCAAAGACCATCATTGTTTTTCGATCTCCCCTGGGTACGATTATATGGAATAGAATTTTGTAATGTTTGGTTTGTTATTTACACTTATTAGTAATTATGAGCTATTTAGTTTTTTTTTGCTTACATGCATGTTGGTTAACTCTTTGAAATAAGTTCATGTGATGTTGATTTTAGTAGGATTTTTGTATGTTAATTAACTTTTAGTATGCTAGATATGATTAAGCAAAACTGATTTTAGGAGTATTAGGTTTGTTGATAGCAGTTACTAGCGATTTTGAGTATGACATCAAAGTGTTTCATTTACCAGGTTTTCGACTTTTGTGACTATGACATCAAAGTGTGTTATACTATTATGTGTCTCAGTGGATTTGCAGTCAAAGGTTCTGCACCAGCAAGTTTTTGGTAGTACCTGATGTTGTAGTTTAAGTGTTAATTTAGAGGAAATATTTGAGAAATAATTGTATAAGGTTGTGTTAGTCTTGTCATGGCCTTCTAATTCCTACCTGGTCGGTCTTTCTTTTATATACTGAAGATGGGTCATGTTTATGTGGGTTGGTAGTCTTTTGTTTGTCAAGTTTAGTATGTATCTAGTATGTATATGTTGATCCAATATTGTAAGAATTCTCAAACAATGGTCAACCAAAACACTTGAAAGTACTCATTTTGTTAAATAAATTTAAAAGTACTCATTTTGTTAAATAAATTTTGAAAGTACAATGGTTAAACAAAAAACTCGCGTTCTCTAGCGGTGTTTATCGGTTCGGTTATCGAGTTGTTTAGTTTATTTGGTTTGGTTAAAAATATATTTATATAAATTCGGTTTTCGGTTCAAATAGCCAAAACAATATCCAAACCGAAAACCGAATTTTTAGTTTGGTTCGGTTTTGACAAATTCGGTTTGTTTCGGTTTATTCGATTGTCACCCAAACAATACACACCCCTATTCTTACGAGCATTCAAATATGAAATGTAGATTTATAAATTGAAAAATAAGCTTATAAAATAGTGTTACCGAATATAAACCAAAGTCATATCAGCTAATAAGCCATATAAATACGTTTAAATTAAACAAACATCTTGTCTTCTTGGCAAATTGATATAGTTAAATAAGTGGCCTGCAGGTAAATGATATTTTGTATAGAAGCTAAGGATGATCTATGTACTAACCGAGATGATTCCGTTTGCACAACATAATCCCAAAATACATTATTAACTATTGAACCTGTTAGAACAGTTAGATGAGTGGCCTGCGTAAATAATCTTTTGTTGTATTCTTTTAGATAAAAGCTAAGGATGTTCTATGTACTAACCGAAATGATTCCTTTTGCACAACATAATCCCAAAATATCCTTATTAACTATTGAACCCGTTGCCTTTCAAAGAAAAAAATAAAATAAAATTAAATTATTGAACCTGTTAGAACAGGTCAAATAATCCCAAAATATATTATTTCTTAGCTTATTAGACATCTCTTCCTCTTGACTGCGGTGAATGGCGTTTTTTCCGACAAGTTCACTCTTTCCGGCGAGCATATGGTACGTTCAAAATATCGATCATTACAAGTTTTACTATTATGTTCATCTCTGTTTGTGTGTCGCTAAACTTGCAAAGGTGCAACTTTTTAAGCATCAAGTACATTAATTNTAAGAAAAAAAGTAAAAGTTAAAGTAGCACGTTACCAACTTTTGAAATAATGGTACATATTGATTCAATAACAAACACTAATTTTAGGATAATGATTTTAAAATTAGCAGGTTATAAATAATGAATCCACCCTTATTATTTTTCATCCAATGGAGCCCAGTCTACATCTTCCTAGCAAGTGCAAAACAATAATAAAACTATAAAGAAAAGTGACTCATTGACGAAAAGTGACTCATTGATGAATCCACCCTTATTGTTTCAGTGCACCCTTTAATTTTCATACAATTCTCTATTAATACTGTTATAATCTCTGCTCTTACCCTTTTCTTACCAATAATGGCTGAACTTGTTCTTTCTGCCTTGCTCCAAGTCATTTTTGAGAAGCTAGCATCTGTAGCAGTGAACAAGATTACTCGCTCCAAAGAAATCCATTCAGAGCTGAAGAAATGGGAGAGGTCGTTATCCCATATCCGAGCTCTGCTTAATGATGCTTCTCAGAAAGAAGTAACAGATGAAGCTGTTAAACAGTGGCTGAATGGTCTCCAACATTTGGCATACGACATAGATGATGTTCTTGATGCTTTGGCAACAGACGCTATGCATCACGAGTGTGATCAAGGAATCAGTAGCAAGGTAAGAAAGCTCATTCCAACTTGTTGTACGAATTTCTCACTAAGTACTAGGATGGACGGCAAATTAAATAGTATTACCACCAGGTTACAAGAACTCATAGATGAAAAAAATAATCTTGGTTTAACTGTGAAAGATGGCGGGTCAAAAAATATGAACAGAAATTACCAGACCTCTTTGGTAGATGTTCCTAGTATTGTTGGGCGTGAAGGTGATAAGAAGGAATTACTCCAGAAGCTGCTGGGTGATGAACCATGTAGTAAAAACTTTAGCATCGTGCCCATTGTTGGTATGGGTGGGATAGGAAAAACGACTTTAGCTCGACTTTTGTATGACGATAAACTAGTGAAGGATCACTTTGAGCTCAAGGCATGGGTTTGTGTCTCTGACGACTTTGACAGCTTCAATATAAGTAAAGTCATCTTTCAATCTATAGGTGGGGACGAAAATAAGAAATTTGCAGATCTAAATTTGCTTCAAACAGCTCTTAAAAATCAACTTACAGGGAAACGATTTCTCCTTGTTTTGGATGATATATGGAGCGAAAAGCTGGAAGACTGGGAAACATTAGTGGCCCCATTCATTGATGTGGCTCATGGAAGCAAAATAATCATCACAACTCGAAAGCAACAATTGCTTAATAAGTTGCGCTACGATCACCCATACGATCTGAAGAAGCTGTCACATGATGATGCTTTATCTTTATTTGCTCAATATGCTTTGGGTGTAAAGAACTTTGATTTACATCCGGTGCTGAGACCACATGGTGAAGGCATCGTGAAAAAATGTGATGGCTTGCCTTTGGCTTTAAAAGCACTTGGAAGTTTACTCGGAACAAAAACAGATGAAGAAGATTGGAAGCAGCTATTGAATAGCGAGATATGGATGTTAGAAGACGGAGGCGATATTGTTCCGGCGCTTAGACTTAGCTACCTTGATCTTTCTGCTCGTCTGAAGCAATTGTTTGCATATTGTTGCTTGATCCCCAAGGATTACGTGTTTGAGAAAGATGACTTGATATTATGGTGGATGGCGGAAGGGTTTTTGCACAATTCAACTACAAAAAAATCAATGGAACGCTTGGGTGAGGAATGTTTTCAAGAGCTGTTGTCAAGGTCTTTTTTTCAGCGTGTGCCTCATGAAGAATCATTGTTTGTGATGCATGACCTCATGAATGATTTAGCCACATTTGTTGCAGGAGAATTTTTTGTGAGGTTAGACTTAGATGTGAAGAAGGATGTTATGAAGACAGATTTCAAAAAGTTCCGTCATATGTCATTTGTTTGTGAGGAATATATGACTTACAACAAGTTCAAGGCATTCGAAAGAGCTAATAGTTTGAGAACGTTTTTAGCTATGCCCGATCTGTTAAATAGCTGGCAGACATTCTCCAGTAAGATTCTAGTTGACATACTTCCCCAATTACCATTGTTAAGGGTTCTAAGTTTGAGTAGATCAGATATAGATGAGGTACCAGAGTGTGTCGGCAGTATGAAGCACTTGCGGTATCTTAACTTATCTCGAACTAGCATCACACATTTGCCAGAAAATGTCTGCAATCTTCATAATTTACAGACACTGATCGTTTCCGGCTGTAATAGCTTGACCACGTTGCCCGACAACTTCTTAAAGCTTAAAAACTTGCGGCATTTTGATATTCGGGATACATTGCTTTGGAATATGATGCCGTTTGGGATTAGTGAGATGGAAAGCCTGCAAACTCTTTCCAACAGCATTGTTGTTGAAAACGACGCCTTTTTTATATCTTGGCTAAGGAACTTAAAGAATTTTCAAAGGAAGATTCGCATTTGTGGGCTGGAGAAAGTGCAAAGCATAAGGGATATGCAGGAGGTGAATCTATCACAAAAGAGGGTTTGTAAGTTACGTGTGGAATGGAGTGATGATTTTAACGATGCTCGAAATGAAACACTTGAGAATGAGGTCCTGAATGCCCTCAAGCCTCATAGTGAAAATTTGAAAGATCTAGATATTTTGTCATATGGAGGTAAAGTATTTCCAAAGTGGATTGGGGATCCCTCATTTCATCAGTTGACTCGTGTTTTAATTCAGGGTGGTGGAAATTGTACATTTCTACCGCCACTTGGGCAACTACCATCGCTTAAGAAGTTGGCGATTCAAAGTCTGAAGNCTGATCGTTTCCGGCTGTAATAGCTTGACCACGTTGCCCGACAACTTCTTAAAGCTTAAAAACTTGCGGCATTTTGATATTCGGGATACATTGCTTTGGAATATGATGCCGTTTGGGATTAGTGAGATGGAAAGCCTGCAAACTCTTTCCAACAGCATTGTTGTTGAAAACGACGCCTTTTTTATATCTTGGCTAAGGAACTTAAAGAATTTTCAAAGGAAGATTCGCATTTGTGGGCTGGAGAAAGTGCAAAGCATAAGGGATATGCAGGAGGTGAATCTATCACAAAAGAGGGTTTGTAAGTTACGTGTGGAATGGAGTGATGATTTTAACGATGCTCGAAATGAAACACTTGAGAATGAGGTCCTGAATGCCCTCAAGCCTCATAGTGAAAATTTGAAAGATCTAGATATTTTGTCATATGGAGGTAAAGTATTTCCAAAGTGGATTGGGGATCCCTCATTTCATCAGTTGACTCGTGTTTTAATTCAGGGTGGTGGAAATTGTACATTTCTACCGCCACTTGGGCAACTACCATCGCTTAAGAAGTTGGCGATTCAAAGTCTGAAGGAGGTGAAAGTTGTGGGCTCAGAGTTCCTTGGGACAGGTATTGCATTTCTTAAACTTGAAAGATTAAGTTTTGTGGATATGAGTGGGTGGGAGGTATGGTCAACAAATAGTGGTGTTGTAGGTGCAGTTATGTTTCCATGCCTTGAAGAGCTGTATATAGTAAATTGTCCTAATTTGGTTGAAGTCTCATTTGAAGCACTGCCTTCGGCTTAGGTTTTTACATATCAATGGCTGTGGTGATGGGGTATTGAGAAGTCTGGTTCATGTAGCTTCAGCAGTCACCAAGTTGAGTATAAGTGGTATTACAGGACTTAGTGATGAGGTGTGGAGAGGTGTTATGGACTATCTTGGGGCAGTTGAAGAATTAAGTATCTCTTACTGTAATGAAATAAGATACTTGTGGGAATCAGAAGCAGAGGCAAGTAAGGTTCTTGTGAATTTAAGAAAGTTGGTAGTGGATGGTTGTTCAAAATTGGTGAGTTTGGGACAGAAAGAGGAGGAGGTTGGATGCAACCAACTAATATCTCTTAGGATTTGTGAATTATGGAGATGTGGGAATCTTGAGCGTTGCAATTTGCCAAACAACATTCAAGAATTGAGTATTTGGGATTGTCCTATGATTGCATCTGTCTCCTTCCCAACAGGAGGGCACAAGCTCAAGTCACTCAAAATAATTGGATGTGAACAACTACTGGAAAAGGAGGTGCTTCTCAACACAAGCATGCCACTGATGCTTGAGGTTGTATGCATAGATAGAAGTTGGAAAAATGTGAAATCAATCAATGAATTGACTTGTTTCGTTCACATCACAAACCTGACGATAAATAATTGTGACTGTATAGAGTCAATGATTGAGTTGACGTGTTTCATTCATCTCACCGAATTAAGAATAGAAGATTGTTGGAGTATAGAGTCATTTCCTGCTGCCGACTTGCCGAATCTCACCTCGTTAAAAGACCTGACAATAAAAGGTTGTAAAAGTATGGATGTTGATTCCTTTGGGCTTTGGCCTCCTAATTTGGGTCGCTTAGCAATAGGGGGTTTGAAGAAGCCCATATCAAAGTTGGGCCCACAAAACTTCCCACCTTCTCTTGTTTACCTATGGCTATATGGTGATTCGGCAGAAGAAGAAGATGTGACTAGTGGAAGTCAGTTGTCTCATATGCTTCCTTCATCTCTTACTTCACTTGAGTTACGGGATTTTAAGCAACTGGAATCAGTTTCAATGGGACTCCAACACCTCACCTCCCTCCGACATCTCTACATTGATGGCTGCTCAAAGATTAAAGATCTACCAGAAGAGTTGTTGCCTTCACTTTTGAGGTTAAGAATCAGTGGATGCACAGATGAATTGAAAGAAAAGACAAGTAGAAGAGGTTCCTATTGGCCCCGCATCTCCTACATCCCACGTGTTCTGATATATTAAAGGCATTTCCCTCTCTCGACCTTTGACTTTTTACATTCTGTATTTGAAGGGGTGTTTGGCATTGCATTTTGAAANTGAGTATTTGGGATTGTCCTATGATTGCATCTGTCTCCTTCCCAACAGGAGGGCACAAGCTCAAGTCACTCAAAATAATTGGATGTGAACAACTACTGGAAAAGGAGGTGCTTCTCAACACAAGCATGCCACTGATGCTTGAGGTTGTATGCATAGATAGAAGTTGGAAAAATGTGAAATCAATCAATGAATTGACTTGTTTCGTTCACATCACAAACCTGACGATAAATAATTGTGACTGTATAGAGTCAATGATTGAGTTGACGTGTTTCATTCATCTCACCGAATTAAGAATAGAAGATTGTTGGAGTATAGAGTCATTTCCTGCTGCCGACTTGCCGAATCTCACCTCGTTAAAAGACCTGACAATAAAAGGTTGTAAAAGTATGGATGTTGATTCCTTTGGGCTTTGGCCTCCTAATTTGGGTCGCTTAGCAATAGGGGGTTTGAAGAAGCCCATATCAAAGTTGGGCCCACAAAACTTCCCACCTTCTCTTGTTTACCTATGGCTATATGGTGATTCGGCAGAAGAAGAAGATGTGACTAGTGGAAGTCAGTTGTCTCATATGCTTCCTTCATCTCTTACTTCACTTGAGTTACGGGATTTTAAGCAACTGGAATCAGTTTCAATGGGACTCCAACACCTCACCTCCCTCCGACATCTCTACATTGATGGCTGCTCAAAGATTAAAGATCTACCAGAAGAGTTGTTGCCTTCACTTTTGAGGTTAAGAATCAGTGGATGCACAGATGAATTGAAAGAAAAGACAAGTAGAAGAGGTTCCTATTGGCCCCGCATCTCCTACATCCCACGTGTTCTGATATATTAAAGGCATTTCCCTCTCTCGACCTTTGACTTTTTACATTCTGTATTTGAAGGGGTGTTTGGCATTGCATTTTGAAACTAGTTATTTGGTCACTCATTATCAATTGTAGCAAAACCTATTATTTGATTCCTTATTATGGTCTTTTACTTTCTTAAATGGAACTCATGACAATAAAGTAGTATTAGCCATAATAAGTTAAAAACATTTTCAAAAAATAATCAAATGTTCTACTTTCGGGAGGAAGAAAAAAAACACGACTCACGTGTATATACCCGACACATATATGAAATCCAATCTTTCATACGCACCCACGCATCTCTCATTAGTTTAGAACCAAAGTTTATACACATTAACCTTAAATATTATTAATTGTCTATTATAACCTTAAAGAATTAAATTACAAATTCGGGAAACTTACTAAATATGGAAACTTATTAATTTGGGAAACTTACTATTTTGGAAAGCTGCTATAAAAGGAAAGTCACAAAAAAATGGAAAGATAACTAAAATAGGTAACTTATATAATTTGAACTCTTCATAATTCGTTATTCACTTTCTTCTAGGTCCGGTGAAAACGTTCTTTAAGGTTGGTATTAGCCAGTTGAGCAGCCACTACTACTAAACTTTTTCTACTAAAAATCACGAGCCAATAAAAGTAACATGTTCATGTTGGGGAAAACATGTTAATTTTAGTGATAAAGATTTCAATAAATCAATGTCTTGGTTTCTAATCTATGTTTTTTTCTTCACAGAGCTTTTCAAAATTCTTGATGGGATTTGCAGTTGGGGCGGATTGATATTTTCTGTTCTTCTGGAGTAAAACAAACACAAGATGCCGTTGTGAATGTCTATCAAAAATTTCAGAGAAGAGTATCTTTTGTATGAGTTAATATGAACCTTCATCAGGTCAGCAAGTCTGTGTGTTGAAAGAGTTTGCTGTAATATAGTTCTGCTATTGCAAGATTGTTAATGTCTGCTGCGATACCTGGGATCAGTTTGGTGCAAAACTTCCTGTACTGTCTGCACTGAATTTGGCTACTGCAAGTGGTTATTCTCATCTATTAACTGCAGTTATTTCATTGTGTTTGTTCCAGTGTTTAGTTTAGATTTTGCCAATTTCTATTGCGTGGACAGCTTCATGTGTGCCTGTACGTCCTTTGATGTTGATTGGCTTAGTTTTTGTTTGGTTCCTCAAGAAAAACTGATATCTAAGGCACACATCAACCACAGCTCGGCTGAATGTATATATAGGGAATAGAAACAAGCTTTCCTAATCCTTTTATGATTCTAATAACACTAGAAAGTCCTTATCTTAAAAGCTAATAATAAGGAAACCTAATTAGAATAAAACTGTGCTACAGTAACGTGCTACAGTAACCGACCCATGCTTGGTTTGGTTCAGCTATCCATATGCTCGGACCTTCACCTGCTCATATGCTCGAGACAGAATTAGACCAACAAT
>LBNU01008633.1:226177-240997 GCA_014162995.1 Artemisia annua | reverse complement strand
AGTCCCTAAAGGCTCACTTGTTGAGAGCAATTGTACCTTACTTTATGGGAGCCGTTGTTCCTAAACGATTGCTCACTTGATAAGAGAAATTGCCCTTTACATGATGATAGCCGTAATCCCTAATGCTTGCACCCTTGATAATAGCAATTGCCACTTGCATGACGAGATCCGTTGTCTCTAAAGGCGAACTTTATGACGGCAATTTGTCCCTTACATGATAAGAGTCGTTGTCCCTAAAGGCTCACTTGTTGAGAGCAATTGTACCTTACTATATGGGAGCCGTTGTCCCTAAACGCTTGTTCACTTAATGAGAGCAATTGCTTTTTACATGATGATAGTCGTTGTCCCTAATGCTTGCACACTTGATAAGAGTAATTGTCACTTACCTGATGAGTTCCGTTGTCCCTAAAGGCTAACTTTATGAGGGCAATTTGTCCCTTACATGATAAGGGCCGTTGTCCCTAAAGGCTCACTTGTTGAGAGCAATTGCACCTTACTTTATGGGACCCGTTGTCCCTAAACGCTTGCTCACTTGATGAGAGCAATGACATGTTCCCTACCATCAGCACATAGCACCCACTTCCAATCACCATACCATATCTGTCATGCTTCACAACCAAAAGATAACAAAAGTAGCATGATCATAACCAACCTAGGGTTTGTAATAAACCCGAACTTCCCATAGCATCAGATTACAAACCGCACAAAATAAAGCAATCCAATATACGACTTCATAGTAATATGATTACCAACCAACACTAGGGTTAAACCCTATCTTCAGAATATCCATCACACGACCCAAAAGAGTAGGAATCGAATACAGATCATTGAAAGAAAAGAAAGGTTTTTGAACAAGTTACCTTCAAACTTGACTTGCATCTCTCTATACCCACATACATCACACGAACATCTTGGATAGAACAAGTAGTTGACAAACAACACACTAATGATGAGATCCGTTGTCCCTAAAGGCTAACTTTATGAGGGAAATTTGTCCTTTACATGATAAGAGCTTCTGTGCCTAATGGCTCACTTGTTTAGAATTGTACCTTACTTTATGCGATCCATTGTTCCTAAACGCTTGCTCACCTGATGAGAGCAAATGACCTTTACATGATGTTAGCCGTTGTCCATAATGCTTGCACACTTGATACGAGCAATTGTCACTTACATGATGAGATCCGTTGTCCCTAAAGAATAAGTTTATGAGGGTAATTAGTCCCTTACATGATAAGAGCCGCTGTCCCTAAAGGCTCACTTGTTGAGAGCAATTGTACCTTACTTTATGGGAGCCGTTTTCCCTAAACGATTGCTCACTTGATTAGAGCAATTGCCCTTTACAAGATGATAGCCGTAGTCCCTAATGTTTGCACACTTGATAATAGCAATTGTCCCTTGTATGATGAGATCCGTTGTCTCTAAAGGCTAACTTTATGAGGGCAATTTGTCCCATACATGATAAGAGCCGTTGTCCCTAAAGGCTCA
The DNA here is from genome assembly GCA_014162995.1 of Artemisia annua. Taxonomy (NCBI): domain Eukaryota; kingdom Viridiplantae; phylum Streptophyta; class Magnoliopsida; order Asterales; family Asteraceae; genus Artemisia; species Artemisia annua. The sequence continues at coordinate 239,512 of LBNU01008633.1, read as the reverse complement.
CTTGTTGAGAGCAATTATACCTTACTTTATGGGAGCCATTGTCCCTAAACGCTTTCTCACTTGATGGGAGCAATTGCCTTTTACATGATGATAGTCGTTGTCCCTAATGCTTGCACACTTGAAAAGAGCAATTGTCACTTACCTGATGAGATACGTTGTCCCTAAAGGCTAACTTTATAAGGGCAATTTGTCACTTACATGATAAGTGCCGTTCTCCCTAAAGGCTCACTTGTTGATAGCAATTGCACCTTACTTTATGGGAGCCATTGCCCCTAAACGCTTGCTCACTTGATGAGAGCAATTGCCCTTTACATGATGATAGCCGTTGTCCCTAATGCTTGCACGCTTGATAAGAGCAATTGTCACTTACATGATGAGATCCGTTGTCCCTTAAGGCTAACTTTATAAGGGAATTTTTTCCCTTACATGATAAGAGCCATTGTTCCTAAAGGCTCACTTGTTGAGAGCAATTATACCTTACTTTATGGGAGCCGTTGTCCCTAAACGCTTTCTCACTTGATGAGAGCAATTTCCCTTTACATGATGATAGCCGTTGTCCTTAATGCTTGAACACTTGATAAGAGCAATTGTCACTTACATGATGAGATCCGTTGTCCCTAAAGACAAAGTTTATGAGGGCAATTTGTCCTTTACATAATAAGAGCCGTAGTCCCTAAAGGCTCACTTGTTGAGAGCAATTGTACCTTACTTTATGGGAGCCGTTGTTCCTAAACGATTGCTCACTTGATAAGAGAAATTGCCCTTTACATGATGATAGCCGTAGTCCCTAATGCTTGCACCCATGATAATAGCAATTGCCACTTGCATGACGAGATCCGTTGTCTCTAAAGGCGAACTTTATGACGGCAATTTGTCCCTTACATGATAAGATCCGTTGTCCCTAAAGGCTCACTTGTTGAGAGCAATTGTACCTTACTATATGGGAGCCGTTGTCCCTAAACGCTTGTTCACTTAATGAGAGCAATTGCTTTTTACATGATGATAGCCGTTGTCCTTAACGCTTACACACTTGATAAGAGCAATTGTCACTTACATGATGAGATCCGTTGTCCCTAAAGGCTAACATTATGAGGGCAATTTCTCCCTTACATGATAAGAGCCGTTGTCCCTAAAGGCTCACTTGTTGAGAGCCATTGCACCTTACTTTATGGGACCCGTTTTCCCTAAACGCTTGCTCACTTGATGAGAGCAATTGCCCTTTACATGATGATAGCCGTTGTCCCTAATGCTTGCACGCTTGATAAGAGCAATTGTCACTTACCTGATGAGATCCGTTGTCCCTAAAGGCTAACTTTATAAGGCGCAATTTGTCCCTTACATGATAAGAGCCCTTGTCCCTAAAGGCTCACGTGTTGAGAGCAATTGTATCTTACTTTATGGGAAGCGTTGCCCCTAAACACTTGCTCACTTGGTAAAAGCAATTGCCCTTTACATGATGATAGCCGTTGTCCCTAATGCTTGCACACTTGATAAGAGGAATTGTCACTGACATGATGAGATCCGTTGTCCCTAAAGGCTAACTTTATGAGGGCAATTTGTCCCTTACTCTAAGAGCTGTTGTCCCTAAAGGCTCACTTGTTAAGAGCAATTGTACCTTACTTTATGGGAGCCGTTGTCCCTAAACGCTTGCTCACTTGATAAGAGCAATTGCCCTTTACATCATGATAGCCGTTGTTCCTAAATGCTTGCACGCTTGATAAGAGCAATTTTCACTTACATGATGAGATCCGTTGTCCCTTAAGGCTAACTTTATAAGGGAATTTTGTCCCTTACATGATAAGAGCCATTGTCCCTAAAGGCTCACTTGTTTTTTTTTTTTTTTTGGGTAAAAGGGTTTATTCACCCCGGTAAAATGCATTACACCAAAAAACGTTGAGGTACAATAGGATGAGGGTGATGTCCCTCACCTCAGTCCCTTAGGACACTTACAGACTCGAATATAAGAATGAAAAACCATTCTTATAACTTACAATAAAATGAACCTACCAATAATGACAAAAGTAATTAAAATTACAAAATTACTCAAGAAAAGCACTTGAGCCTTCATATCACTATGGCGGTCCACCTTAACTTCCATTGAGAATCCTCCAACTTGCCTAACAACCTTCATGCCATGATCCCGTTCCAAACAGCCAAAGCGTCAATATCCCATGAAAAGGACACCACGATAAACAAAATAGCAAGAACACGGGCACCATGCAACAATCCAAGGGTAAAAAAACCCAAACAAACACTACAACTCGATCCAATACCGCATCTACTACAAGTTTCAATGAGATGAAACTCAAGATAAGAATGAAACCCAATGTATCTTGATCAGTCATAGACGAAAATAGGGTTGGCATCCCCGAACTTACAGCAAATAGTAGATCGAATGTGTATCAACATGAGAATCCAGTCACAACCCAATCGATCCAAAGAGTTTTTGAATAAGAACTCTAAGAAAACTTAACCTCCAATATTAATCAGCAGCAAACAACACAAAGTCCATAAGCTGCATATTATATGCCATGATCACCCCTTCAAACAACCATGTACACTCAATCATGAATGAGGGCGCCATGCAACGAACCATCCGTCATAAATCATTATATTATAGACCAAATAAAGACGAAATCACTCCACACCACCAGGTCTAGGTAAATACGAATCAAATGACCAAAACGATAGGGTAGAAACCCTAACTTCAAGTAATACTGATCACTAGACAATCATGCCAAACAAATCGAGTAGTACCAAGCGGTACGACATCAGTAGCAAACCCAATACCCAGGCAATCAGCATACACCCATCATGAACGACCTAGAACAGCGCATAGTGTCCACAAGAATGCAAACACATAATAATGAACAGCCAACACCAGGTCGAAGCAAATAAAGCATGATCCTCCACAAAACGATTCGTATAGAATCCAGCCAACCATAACAACCCCTTCCATGTAATAGGGTTATCAAAACCGGATCCAGAATCACCAACATAGGGCACCAAATCCCTAACAAACAACAATAGGACTTACATCTCTCTCAAAACCCACTGAAAAGACCACTTGTATCTGCTAATGAACTTACCATCATCAGAACCACGTGCAGCACCCACCAGCGAATAGATATAAAGGCAAAACCCTAGAAAGGGTTCCCTTCGAATAGATCCATAAATCAGTAATCGAATGATGATACCGATAGGTTTTGCTCCATAAAATTAGAAGATAATAAACCCTAATAAAATTAGGGTTTCGATGATAAATCACAGCAGCCACATAAAAACTATCATATGGAAAGATAAAACCGTTTAGGGTTTCACCAAGATCATTTAAGAACAGTAAGGGTAGATCGATCATTTAATTGATATAGTCGGTTATTAAAACCGACTTAGAGATCAGGATGCCAAGATCGATTAGGAAACCAAACAACAAGGAGAAATCGTTAACAAGATAAATACCAAGATAACTTCTGATCAGCCGCCCCATCCATGAATCAAACAACCCTAAAAACATGTATTGCATACTTAAGAACAACAAAAATCATTCAAAAGTAGAGAGGACATTATTTAGGGTTGATTTTTGGCCGGATTTGGTGTAGAGATGGGGCGGCCGGATTTCTCCTAGAGAGAGAGAGCGTAGGGTTTTTTTCTTTACTGGCAATTGTACCTTACTTTATGGGAGCCGTTGTCCCTAAATGCTTGCTCACTTGATGAGAGCAATTGTCCTTTAAATGATGATAGCCGTTGTCCCTAATGCTTGCACACTTGATAAGAGCAATTGTCACTTACATTATGAGACCGTTGTCCCTAAAGGCTAACTATATGAGGGCAATTTGTACCTTACATGATAAGAGCCGTTGTCCCAAAAGGCTCACTTGTTGAGAGCAATTGTACCTTACTTTATGGGAGCCGTTGTCCCTAAACGCTTGCTCACTTGATGAGAGCAATTGCCCTTTACATGATGATAGCCGTTGTCCCTAATGCTTGCACACTTGATAAGAGCAATTGTCACTTACATGATGAGATCCGTTGTCCCTAAAGGCTAACTTTATGAGGGCAATTTGTCCCTTACATGATAAGAGCCGTTGTCCCTAAAGGCTCACTTGTTGAGAGCAATTGTACCTTACTTTATGGGAGCCGTTGTCCCTAAACGCTTGCTCACTTGATGAGAGCAATTGCCCTTTACATGATGATAGCCGTTGTCCCTAATGCTTGCACACTTGATAAGAGCAATTGTCACTTACATGATGAGATCCGTTGTCCCTAAAGGCTAACTTTATGAGGGCAATTTGTCCCTTACATGATAAGAGCCGTTGTCCCTAAAGGCTCACTTGTTGAGAGCAATTGTACCTTACTTTATGGGAGCCGTTGTCCCTAAACGCTTGCTCACTTGATGAGAGCAATTGCCCTTTACATGATGATAGCCGTTGTCCCTAATGCTTGCACACTTGATAAGAGCAATTGTCACTTACATGATGAGATCCGTTGTCCCTAAAGGCTAACTTTATGAGGGCAATTTGTCCCTTACATGATAAGAGCCGTTGTCCCTAAAGGCTCACTTGTTGAGAGCAATTGTACCTTACTTTATGGGAGCCGTTGTCCCTAAACGCTTGCTCACTTGATGAGAGCAATTGCCCTTTACATGATGATAGCCGTTGTCCCTAATGCTTGCACACTTGATAAGAGCAATTGTCACTTACATGATGAGATCCGTTGTCCCTAAAGGCTAACTTTATGAGGGCAATTTGTCCCTTACATGATAAGAGCCGTTGTCCCTAAAGGCTCACTTGTTGAGAGCAATTGTACCTTACTTTATGGGAGCCGTTGTCCCTAAACGCTTGCTCACTTGATGAGAGCAATTGCCCTTTACATGATGATAGCCGTTGTCCCTAATGCTTGCACACTTGATAAGAGCAATTGTCACTTACATGATGAGATCCGTTGTCCCTAAAGGCTAACTTTATGAGGGCAATTTGTCCCTTACATGATAAGAGCCGTTGTCCCTAAAGGCTCACTTGTTGAGAGCAATTGTACCTTACTTTATGTCTTTGTCCCTAAACGCTTACTCACTTGATGAGAGCAATTGCGCTTTACATGATGATAGTCGTTGTCCCTAATGCTTGCACACTTGATAAGAGCAATTGTCACTTACACCATGAGATCCGTTCTCCCTAAAGGCTAACTTTATGAGGGCAATTTGTCCCTTACATGATAATAGCTGCTGTCCCTAAATGCTCACTTGTTGAGAGCAATTGTACCTTACTTTATGGGAGCTGTTGTCCCTAAACGCTTGCTCACTTGATAAGAGCAAATGCCCTTTATATGATGATAGCCGTTGTTCCTAATGCTTGCACGCTTGATAAGAGCAATTGTCACTTACATGATGAGATCCGTTGTCCCTTAAGGCTAACTTTATATGGGAATTTTGTCCCTTATATGATAAGAGCCATTGTCCCTAAAGGCTCACATGTTGAGAGCAATTGTACCTTACTTTATGGGAACCGTTGTCCCTAAATGCTTGCTCACGTGATGAGAGCAATTGCCCTTTACATGATGATAGCCGTTGTCCCTAATGCTTGCACACTTGATAAGAGCAATTGTCACTTACATGATGAGATTCGTTGTCCCTAACGGCTAACTTTATGAGTGCAATTTGTCCCTTACATGATAAGAGCTGCTGTCCCTAAAGGCTCACTTGTTGAGAGCAATTGTACCTTACTTTTTGGGAGCCGTTGTCCCTAAACGCTTGCTCACTTGTTGGGAGCATTTGCCTTTTACATGATGATAGTCGTTGTCCCTAATGCTTGCACACTTGATAAGAGCAATTGTCACTTACCTGATGAGATCCGTTGTCCCTATAGGCTAACTTTATGAGGGCAATTTGTCACTTACATGATAAGGGCCATTCTCCCTAAAGGCTCACCTGTTGAGAGGAACTGCACCTTACTTTATGGGAGCTGTTGTCCCTAAACGCTTGCTCACTTGATGAGAGCAATTGCCCTTTACATGATGATAGCCGTTGTCCCTAATGCTTGCACGCTTGATAAGAGCAATTGTCACTTACCTGATGAGATCCGTTGTCCCTAAAGGCTAACTTTATGAGGGCAATTTGTCACTTACATGATAAGTGCCGTTGTCCCTAAAGGCTCACTTGTTTAGAGCAATTGCACCCTACTTTATGGGAGTCGTTGCCCCTAAACGCTTGCTCACTTGATTTAGAGCAATTACCCTTTAAATGATGATAGCTGCTTGCACACTTGATAAGAGCAATTGTCACTTACATGATGAGATCCGTTGTCCCTAAAGGCTAACTTTATAAGGCGCAATTTGTCCCTTACATGATAAGAGCCCTTGTTCCTAAAGGCTCACGTGTTGAGAGCAATTGTACCTTACTTTATGGGAGCCGTTGTCCCTAAACACTTGCTCACTTGGTAAAAGCAATTGCCCTTTACATGATGATAGCCGTTGTCCCTAATGCTTGCACACTTGATAAGAGGAATTGTCACTGACATGATGAGATCCGTTGTCCCTAAAGGCTAACTTTATGAGGGCAATTTGTCCCTTACTCTAAGAGCTGTTGTCCCTAAAGCTCACTTGTTGAAAGCAATTGTACCTTACTTTATGGGAGTCGTTTTCCCTAAACGCTTGCTCACTTGATAAGAGCAATTGCCTTTTACATGATGATAGCCGTTGTTCCTAATGCTTGCACGCTTGATAAGAGCAATCGTCACTTACATGATGAGATCCGTTGTCCCTTAAGGCTAACTTTATAAGGGAATTTTGTCCCTTACATGATAAGAGCCATTGTCCCTAAAGGCTCACTTGTTGAGAGCAATTCGTGTGATTTTGCAACGATTTGTTTAGATTTCTTGATTTGTATTCCTATTATTCGTTAATCTAAACATTCTTGTTGCTTAATCCATGTTCTTTCTGGTTTGTAGGTATAGTAAATCGTTTCTTTGAATCCCTAAATTCCCTAATCGTTTTTATTTAAATCGTTAAGGGGTTACTTACTTCAAACCGACTTAGATTTATCTAATCGGTTTTCTTTATTTTTAGGGTTTCGAGCTTCATTAAACCGACCTTCTATTGCCTATATTAAGAGGCCTGATCTTCATTGTTATATTGTTTGATCGTTGGTTTGTTATTGGGTTGCTAGATATTTGTTTGGCCTGTTTGGAAGTTTTTTGAGTATTTTTTTTAAAAAAAACCCTGTTTTTTTCCCCCGTTTTGTTTTCTTTTTTTTGTGTTTGCAAAAAAAAAAAAACTATCTTCTGATTTTCATTTTTTGTTCTGGGGAAATTAAGGAAAAAAAAAGTGCCAATTAAAAAAAAAAAAAACAAAACAGGGTGGCAGCAAAAAAGAAAGGTGAAAAGCCGGAAAAAAAAAAAAAAAAAAAAAAGAGGTGTGGGATGGCCTTGGGTAAACTTCCCTCTGCGGGTTCTTAAAAAATTTAAAAAAAAGCCATGAAAAAGTTTAGCAAAAGCTGGTTAGCCAAAGGTGAAAGGTCACGGAATTTTTTAGAACGGCCTAAAAGAACTGCCGGTGACTTTTTTAAGTTCAGACCTTTTGTTCTTTCTAAAAAAAAAAAGCCTTCTATTTTTACTAAATTTATTGACCAAGCTTTTAAAAGGTTACTTCCATTTTTTTTACCAAAAAGGGAATAAAAAAATTCTTTTTTTTTTTTACTTTTCCTATTTCATTTCAGGAGGGGAAAGGTCTAAAAACTTGACGTGTGAAAAAAAAAAGGCCCTAAAAATGCAATATTTGCACCGAACGCTGAATTCTTCTCTTTTTTTTTACCTCCTTTAAAAAGGGGGCATCACCAATTAGGAGGGGCGATTTAATTTTTTGGAAGGTTTTTTAAAACTAATTTTTGAAAAAGGTAAAATCTTTCAAATCCCGTAAAACGGAGTATGGTTTTATTTCAAAACAAAAAAGGATAAACAATTGGGAAACCTTTGGGTTTGAAAAAAAAACTTTTTTTAGCGTAAAATTTTTAATTGGGAGAAAAAAAAAAAAAAAAAAAAAAGAAATTTTTTGGAGGGGAGGGATTTTTAAAAAAAGGTTTGCTTGAATACTTGCCGATGAAAACCCTTCTTTAAAACGTTTTTTTTTTTGGTTGGGATTTGTTGTTTGGAGATTTGGGTTTTTCTTGGATTTCGGCATTTTTTTTAAATTTTTAAAAACACCTTCGCGAGGGGAAATTTTTCTAACAAGCCCCCATTAAAAATTTTTGTTTAACGTGTTGGAAACGAAAAAAAGGGTAAAATTGGTTTAAAAAAAATTTTTTTTTCGCTTTTTACCGGGTTTTGTTGACTTCCTTTACTTAAATTTAGGTGTTAAAGTTTTGGTTTTTTTTTTTGAAAACCAACTTGGAGGGTTTTGGTTTTTAAAACTTTTCCCCTTCTTCTTTTTCTTGTGCTTTGAAAAAAAAAAAAGGTTTTTTTAAAGAAGAACCAAACCCATTTTTCTAATGTTGGTGAGATTGTTGATTCGCGATAGCGAGGGATATGGTTCTTGACCCTTTTGATGAGTCTGACGAATTTATTTAATAATGGCCTGGATGCGCGTATTTTCTCATCGTCAGGTTGGTGTCGAGGTGATCAGGAAAGAGTTGCTATGATTAATGTATGACTACACGGATCACACTATACGATCTTCCAGGACCACTTGAGAGCATTTTATGACGTTATTTCAAGCTTCAATGGTCGAGTTAGGAAGTAGAATGGATGATTCTTTTTATAGTCTTGTTTATTTATGTGGTAGTGGTCCTTGTCTTGTTAGTAAGATATGGTAGTGTCATGTTATGTATGCTATTTCGCCTATGTAACGGGCTTAGATATGGGACTTCACCCATGTCCATTGTACTTAAACGTTTTTGGTTGGATTATATATTTTACCAGGGTGCAGGATTACTCCCCTTTACCCAAAAAAATTGTACCTTACTTTATGGGAGCCGTTGTCCCTAAATGCTTGCTCACTTGATGAGAGCAATTGCCCTTTAAATGATGATAGCTGCTGTCCCTAATGCTTGCACACTTGATAAGAGCAATTGTCACTTACATTATGAGACCGTTGTCCCTAAAGGCTAACTATATGAGGGCAATTTGTACCTTACATGATAAGAGCCGTTGTCCCAAAAGGCTCACTTGTTGAGAGCAATTGTACCTTACTTTCTTGGAGCCATTATCCCTAAACGCTTGCTCCCTTGATGAGAGCAATTGCCCTTTACATGATGATAGCCGTTGTCCCTAATGCTTGCACACTTGATAAGAGCAATTGTCACTTACATGATGAGATTCGTTGTCCCTAAAGGCTAACTTTATGAGTGCAATTTGTCCCTTACATGATAAGAGCTGCTGTCCCTAAAGGCTCACTTGTTGAGAGCAATTGTACCTTACTTTTTGGGAGCCGTTGTCCCTAAACGCTTGCTCACTTGTTGGGAGCATTTGCCTTTTACATGATGATAGTCGTTGTCCCTAATGCTTGCACACTTGATAAGAGCAATTGTCACTTACCTGATGAGATCCGTTGTCCCTAAAGGCTAACTTTATGAGGGCAATTTGTCACTTACATGATAAAGGGCCATTCTCCCTAAAGGCTCACCTGTTGAGAGGAATTGCACCTTACTTTATGGGAGCTGTTGTCCCTAAACGCTTGCTCACTTGATGAGAGCAATTGCTCTTTACATGATTATAGCCATTATCCCTAACGCTTGCACACTTGATAAGAACAATTGTCACTTACATGATGAGATCCGTTGTCCCTAAAGGCTAACTTTATGAGGGCAATTTGTCACTTACATGATAAGTGCCGTTGTCCCTAAAGGCTCACTTGTTTAGAGCAATTGCACCCTACTTTATGGGAGTCGTTGCCCCTAAACGCTTGCTCACTTGATGAGAGCAATTACCCTTTACATGATGATAGCTGTTGTCCCCAATGCTTGCACACTTGATAAGAGGAATTGTCACTTACATGATGAGATCCGTTGTCCCTAAAGGCTAACTTTATAAGGCGCAATTTGTCCCTTACATGATAAGAGCCCTTGTCCCTAAAGGCTCACGTGTTGAGAGCAATTGTATCTTACTTTATGGGAAGCGTTGCCCCTAAACACTTGCTCACTTGGTAAAAGCAATTGCCCTTTACATGATGATAGCCGTTGTCCCTAATGCTTGCACACTTGATAAGAGGAATTGTCACTGACATGATGAGATCCGTTGTCCCTAAAGGCTAACTTTATGAGGGCAATTTGTCCCTTACTCTAAGAGCCGTTGTCCCTAAACGCTTGCTCACTTGATAAGAGCAATTGCCCTTTACATGATGATCGCCGTTGTCCCTAATGATTGCACGCTTGATAAGAGCAATTGTCACTTACATGATGAGATCCGTTGTCCCTTAAGGCTAACTTTATAAGGGAATTTTGTCCCTTACATGATAAGAGCCATTGTTCCTAAAGGCTCACTTGTTGAGAGCAATTATACCTTACTTTATTGGAGCCGTTGTCCCTAAACGCTTTCTCACTTGATGAGAGCAATTTCCCTTTACATGATGATAGCCGTTGTCCCTAATGCTTGCACACTTGATAAGAGCAATTGTTACTTACATGATGAGATCCGTTGTCCCTAAAGGCTATGTTTATGAGGGCAATTTGTCCCTTACATGATAAGAGTTGTTGTCCCCAAAAGCTCACTTGTTGAGAGCAATTGTACCTTACTTTATGTCTTTGTCCCTAAACGCTTACTCACTTGATGAGAGCAATTGCGCTTTACATGATGATAGTCGTTGTCCCTAATGCTTGCACACTTGATAAGAGCAATTGTCACTTACATCATGAGATCCGTTCTCCCTAAAGGCTAACTTTATGAGGGCAATTTGTCCCTTACATGATAATAGCTGCTGTCCCGAAAGGCTCACTTGTTGAGAGCAATTGTACCTTACTTTATGGGAGCCATTGTCCCTAAACGCTTGCTCACTTGATAAGAGCAATTGCCCTTTACATGATGATAGCCGTTATTCCTAATGCTTGCACGCTTGATAAGAGCAATTGTCACTTACATGATGAGATCCGTTGTCCCTTAAGGCTAACTTTACAAGGGAATTTTGTCCCTTACATGATAAGAGCCATTGTCCCTAAAGGCTCACATGTTGAGAGCAATTGTACCTTACTTTATGGGAGCCGTTGTCCCTAAATGCTTGCTCACTTGATGAGAGCAATTGCCCTTTACATGATGATAGCCGTTGTCCCTAATGCTTGCACACTTGATAATAGCAATTGTCACTTACATTATGAGACCGTTGTCCCTAAAGGCTAACTATATGAGGGCAATTTGTACCTTACATGATAAGAGTCGTTGTCCCAAAAGGCTCACTTGTTGAGAGCAATTGTACCTTACTTTATTGGAGCCGTTATTCCTAAACGCTTGCTCCCTTGATGAGAGCAATTGCCCTTTACATGATGATAGCCGTTGTCCCTAATGCTTGCACACTTGATAAGAGCAATTGTTACTTACATGATGAGATCCGTTGTCCCTAAAGGCTATGTTTATGAGGGCAATTTGTCCCTTACATGATAAGAGTTGTTGTCCCCAAAACCTCACTTGTTTTTTTTATTGGGTAAAAGGGTTAATTCACCCCGGCAAAATTCATTACACCAAAAAACGTTGAAGTACATAGGATGAGGGTGACTTCCCTCATCTCAGTCCCTGAGGACACTTACAGACTCACATATAAGAATGACACGCCATTCTTATAACTTACATTGAACATAAACTTACATTGAACATAAACTACAACGACTATGAAAAACACAAACTAAATGCAATTCAAGTAAATAATTCCATGAATCTTCAAATCGTCATAGTAGCCCAAACTTCCATAATCATCTTCATAGTCCCACAAGCCATGCTTCAAAATAATCAGAATTAGAGCACCTATGTGACAACCAAGAGATGAATATACACAAAGAGGCCAAGAGGGGACACCTCCCTCCAACAACTCAAAGACATTCCATAGGGTCGAAACCCTAACATCCATCAAAAGAGAGTAGCTTCAATCCCGTGCATAAAATAGAGCCATAAATGAAATATTAGGGTTTTTAAACCCTAGTTTAGTGCTTATGCGTGATATTGCTGCTATATACATGATCATACAACATTATACTTAGCTTCAATCACTTGTTGAGAGCAATTGTACCTTACTTTATGTCTTTGTCCCTAAATGCTTACTCACTTGATGAGAGCAATTGCGCTTTACATGATGATAGTCGTTGTCCCTAATGCTTGCACACTTGATAAGAGCAATTGTCACTTACATCATGAGATCCGTTCTCCCTAAAGGCTAACTTTATGAGGGCAATTTGTCCCTTACATGATAATAGCTGCTGTCCCGAAAGGCTCACTTGTTGAGAGCAATTATACCTTACTTTATGGGAGCCGTTGTCCCTAAACGCTTGCTCACTTGATAAGAGCAATTGCCCTTTACATGATGATAGCCGTTGTCCCTAATGCTTGCACGCTTGATAAGAGCAATTGTCACTTACATGATGAGATCCGTTGTCCCTTAAGGCTAACTTTATAAGGGAAATTTGTCCCTTACATGATAAGAGCCATTGTTCCTAAAGGCTCACTTGTTGAGAGCAATTATACCTTACTTTATGGGAGCCGTTGTCCCTAAACACTTTCTCACTTGATGAGAGCAATTTCCCTTTACATGATGATAGTCGTTGTCCCTAATACTTGAACATTTGATAAGAGCAATTGTCACTTACATGATGAGATCCGTTGTCCCTAAAGACAAAGTTTATGAGGGCAATTGGTCCTTTACATAATAAGAGCCGTAGTCCCTAAAGGCTCACTTGTTGAGAGCAATTGTACCTTACTTTATGGGAGCCGTTGTTCCTAAACGATTGCTCACTTGATGAGAGAAATTGCCCTTTACATGATGATAGCCATAGTCCCTAATGCTTGCACCCTTGATAATAGCAATTGTCACTTGCATGATGAGATACGTTGTCTCTAAAGGCGAACTTTATGACGGCAATTTGTCCCTTACATGGTAAGATCCGTTGTCCCTAAAGGCTCACTTGTTGAGAGCAATTGTACCTTACTATATGGGAGCCGTTGTCCCTAAACGCTTGTTCACTTGATGAGAGCAATTGCTTTTTTCATGATGATAGTCGTTGTCCCTAATGCTTGCACACTTGATAGAGTAATTGTCACTTACCTGATGAGTTCCGTTGTCCCTAAAGGCTAACTTTATGAGGGCAATTTGTCCCTTACATGATATTGCCGTTGTCCCTAAAGGCTCACTTGTTGAGAGCAATTGCACCTTACT
>LBNU01008633.1:186989-199903 GCA_014162995.1 Artemisia annua | reverse complement strand
TAAGTGGACTTGTACATACAATAGGGTCCAAACCCTAACATCTATCAAAAGAAAGCAGCTTCGATCCCATGCATAAAATAGAACCATAATATGAAGATCGAACCACCCATAAACGATCCATAGAAAAAAGAATTACTAATGATAGAGTCAAGGATTTTTGAATAAGATACCCGAGAAACTTAACTTACATATACCAATCTTCAAATCACCATAGTAGTCCAAAACTTCCAGCGTCGTCCAAATATACAATATCATGGTCCTCAAATTGAAAATACAGTTCACAAGTTTCACACAACGGTTGGTGAGGGACTCTAAAACCACGGATAGAGCAGCAAGCTCAAAACTCGCTCCAAAGTTGTATGTTGAGATGCAAAACTGAACACCAATAAGAAAAACCAACAAATATGTATAAACCCAACGCACATTCACAATAGCAGCTCATAATCATCAGGAACCACTCGTAGAAGTGGCTCAACATGAGTACCAAGCTTAGATCTGCCAAAGAACTTAGAACCCAAAACTTCAATCCAACAGCAACACCATGCTTAAAGACTAGTTTTAGGACGATAATAGGGTTTAACAAACCCCAACATCCTTCAAACTTGACTTGCATCTCTCTAAACCCACTTTCATCAAACGAACATCCTGAATAGAACTAACAGTTGAAAATCAACACCCAAACAATCATGTGATATGCAGCAGCAACATACCACCAATAACTTGCAAGTTGAAATACTCTAAACCCTAAAAGAGTCTAGATAACCATTAAGCACCAGATCCAATACCAATACGCACGTGCTTGTCTCTCAGACTAAACCCCCTTAAAAGTCGAAACCCTAAAGTTTCTCTCCCACTAGGGGCGAAATCCGGCCACCCCTTCCTCCTCCTCCCAATCGTAAAAAACTGCCCTTAATCCGCCTCTCTATTGTTCTTGTAATGATATGCAATCGGCTTTAAGGGTAGTAATCATCTAGGAAGGGGTGTGTTCTTGATTTTCAATCATTATTCTCTGATTTCGCCTCTTATTATAAACCCTAACCGAACTTCTTTATAGTCGGTTTTTAAATCGATCTCTTTGTTAGGGTTTTGATCTCTTTGGAGTATCTCTTTTCTGATTATTTATTCCTTGGTCGGTTTAATTAATTGGATTAGGAGATCGTTTGGTTTTAAACCCTAAACATTTTTTCATAGTCGGTTATTACAATCGATCTTCTATTTAGGGTTTTTCATCGATCTTGGTTATAAAATCCCTAAACGATTTCTAATTGGTTCATACTTTCTTTTAGGGTGTTTATGGTTCGTTGTGGATTCGATCGTATGGATCTATAATGCTATGATTTTATGTACGATCTTGCTGATTGTATGTAACCCTTGTGGTTTACGTGTTCGTGAAAGTCGATTATGGGTTGTATTACATGATGTTGGGTTCTTGATGGTCTGATTTCATCAGTGTTACGTGGGTTTGGGAGAGTGACAGTTTTTCATGTGGATAGTATAGCGTTGGGTGCTGCTGATCGCTATTGTAAGTTAAGTTTTCTTAGGGTTCTTATTCAAAAACTCTACTGATGGCTGATGTGTGACTTGATCTTTCACTTTTACTGGTAATATGAGTACTTTGATCAGGTCTGTTATGTGGTTCGATTGGTTAGGGTTTACTTGTCGATGGTATCCCTAGGAATGTTGCATGGAACCTGTATTTTGCGTTGGGGTTTCATGGCTTGTATGTTGCAGGTCTGCTGCATGGTTGTTACCATTCATACTTGGATCCTGACTGTTGGTACGTACATGTCTTCGCTGGCTTCTGTATGGAGAACGTATTGGTGTGGCTTGGTTATCCTTGACTGAATGGTAGATGTTTATTCATACCCTCGTATTGGTCAGACCTTAGGCTTGAAAGAGTTGTTTTTAGTGGCTATTATATGATGGTATGATGGAGGTTTTATTGAAAGTTAAGTTTAAAGGGTTCTTATTCAAAAAACTCTTAGTGTGCACGTAATGGGTATTCGGATTTGCATCTAAACACACACTTTTGGAGCGAGGTTACGCTTGCTGCTCTATCCGTGGTTTTAGAGTCTCCCACCAACTGTTGTGTGATATTTGTGAACTGATTCATATTTCATGGTTAATTGATCATGTAGAGAATGGTGCACGTTTTGTTTGTGGTGGTCTTTGCTACTACAAACGGATTATATGTTGAAGAATGCTTGAATGGTTACGTGGATTCTTCATGGAAGTTAAAGTGGACCACAATAGTGATATAGAAGGCTCAAGTTTTTTCTTGAGTAGTATTGTAATTTTTATGTACTTTTGTCATTATTGGTAGGTACATTTTATTGTAAGTTATAAGAATGGTGTGTCATTCTTATATTCGAGTCTGTAAGTGTCCTAAGGGACTGAGATGAGGGAAATCACCCTCATCCTTTGTACCTCAACGTTTTTTGGAGTAATGCATTTTACCGGGGTGAATTAACCCTTTTACCCAAAAAAAAAATACCAATACGCACCAAAATCCAAAGCACATTAAGATAAACAAAAACCTAGGATGGATTTCATTACAATGATGCAACGAATGTGCAAGGGATAAACCAATCAATCCTTATATACAAGAAGGTTATAACTGACCTTATAGCAATCAAGGGATGATAAGGATCAATCCAAAACCGATTATAGATAGGCAGTAATTAAGTCGGTTCCACAAGAACCCTAAACAGCGATCTAGGGATAAAGAATCCCTAAAAACGATTTAGGGATAGAATAAGTCGAATTAGGGATAGAAAATAAAGTCGGTTAATACAAATCCCAAAAACGATTAATAACAAGTGATTAATCCCTAAGAAACGATTCACAAGATCAAGAACCTTATGAATAGCGATTAGAAAAAGTTAGGGAAGAACCAGAATCGATTCACTAAACCCTCACAAAGAAAGAAACGATTTGAAGATTTACAAACCCTAAATCATTTTGTACATTAATTCGACCCCAAAAATCAAGATTTACATCACCCAACAGGATTAATCAATGATAAACAGTAATGTTAATCATTAAAATCAAGAGGAATCAGAAAAACAAGAGATCAAGGATCGAATTTAGGCAAAAAATGATTTAGGGAATGGGGGTTTAGAAATCGCCCACACTAGAGAGAGTTTTCTTGCTATATAACACTTTCAAGCCTCATGTTAGGCACCCAAATATGTAAAAATAAAGGCGTTGATCTAATAAACCAAGGACCACCATTAAGAACTTTATTCATACCTTCTAGTGATGAGAACTTGAAAATAAAGAAACCATTCCGCAATATAACATGTTCAAAGCCGAACCTTGCCCAAGCATGCTTGACATAATCTTCCACAATAGGAAACGCCATTCTTTGACCAATGAAATAACCGTATAATGAATTAGTAAGTTTAGTGCACATATCTTCAACAACGGCCATTGGAATAATTACTTTTGAGCCCGAACCAGTAGCCTTATTAATACCAACAGATTGTACATCATGAGATACTTTAGGCTCACATGAACCATCAGGTCCTACCTTATGTGGACCATCATCAGTAGGCGTAACCATGGATACACCCGTATTCTTGGACGTACTGATATTAGCAGCCCCCAATGAAGCAAGTTTAACACCATTAGCATCCCTAGCCCCATCTACACCAGCAGTAACACCAATCGTCACTCCATCTACTGGTCCGTTACCCACATCCATAGATGTACCAACATGAGCAGCCCCAAAATCAGTTTTCACAACATTAGTGCCCTTAGGAACATCAGAATTCGAACCAACATTACTTACTTTCTCACGTACAGCAGGAGTGAATTGCTCTTATCAGTTTTCACAACATTAGTGCCCTCATAAAGTTAGCCTTAAGGGAAAACGGATCTCATCATGTAAGTGACAATTGCTCTTATCAAGTGTGCAAGCATTAGGGACAACGACTATCATCATTTAAAGGGAAATTGCTCTCATCAAGTGAGCAAGTGTTAGGGATAACGGTTCTCATAAAGTAAGGTACAATTGCTCTCAACAAGTGAGCCTTTAGGGACAGCGACTCTTATCATGTAAGGGACGAATTGCCCTCATAAAGTTAGTCTTTAGGGACAACGGATCTCATCATGTAAGTGATAATTGCTCTTATCAATTCTGCAAGCATTATGGACAATGGCTATCATCATGTAAAGGGCAATTGCTCTCATCAAGTGAGCAAGCATTTAAGGACAACGGCTCCCATAAAGTAAGGTACGTTTGCTCTCAACAAGTGAGCCTTTTGGGACAACGGCTCTTATCATATAAGGGACAAATTACCCTTATAATGTTTGCCTTTAGGGACAACGGATCTCATCATGTAAGTGACAATTGCTCTTATCAATTGTGCAAGCATTAGGGACAACGACTATCATCATGTAAATGGCAATTGCTCTCATCAAGTGAGCAAGCGTTTAGGGACAACAGCTCCCATAAAGTAAGGTAAAATTGTTCTCAACAAGTGAGCCTTTAGGGACAACGACTCTTATCATGTAAGGGACAAATTGCCGAAATAACGTTAGTCTTAAGGGACAGCGGATCTCATAATGTAAGTGACAATTGCTCTTATCAATTGTGCAAGCATTAGGGACAACGGCTACCATCATGTAAAGGGCAATTGCTCTCATCAAGTGGGCAAGCGTTTAGGGACAATGTCTCTTATAAAGTAAGGTACAATTGTTCTCAACAAGTAAGCCTTTAGGGACAACGGCTCATATCATGTAAGGGACAAATTGCCCTCATAAATTTAGCCTTTAGAGACAACGGATCTCATCATGTAAGTGAAAATTGCTCTTATCAATTGTGCAAGCATTAGGGACAACGGCTATCATCATGTAAAGGGCAATTTTCCACCAGATTTTGTGTTTTTTTGTTCTGATTTGTAAGTTTAACTGTTTTAACATTCGTGTTATTCATTACACTTATCAAATTTGGTGCTTAAATCACTTGCTCTTTGGATTTTTGTTTAATCGTTCCTTAATGGTTTTGAGTAATCATTTTTCATATTCTAACCGACCTAAGGGATTTGTGATCGCAACTCTATATCCTTGATCGTAGGCCGGTTTAATACATATATAATCTTCATTGAATCTATTGATTTATCATTAGGTCGATTATTATGGATGCTGGTTAGTAATTTTGGCGATTCTTATCAAAACCCTAAGCGATTAGGGTTTTAACTATTCTTCTTGTTTGCATACGTGCTGATTGGTCTGGATTTAGTGGTCGTGGATTTTTAAGGAGATGATTAATAAGGGTTTCTTGAATTCGAAGGTTGCTACTGATGCTTCAAAGTCCAGAGGTTATATTAACGTGGATGTTGAAGGTTTGGCAGCAAGGATGAAACGGTTAAAGGGTAATGATGAGGGTAATTCGGATGGGATTCCATTATGCAAGGCTTTTAGGGTTTTGGATTCCCATAAGTTTGATTTGGTTAACGATGGTAAGGTGGTGGATGAGGGTAATGGTTTGGTTATGAATTCTGATGCTACTAGGATCCCGAACGAGTTTAATACACTTGGTATGGCTGATGTTGCTAGTCATCAAGTGGAGCCGATTCCACTCGGTACTGAGGGTAATCCTAGCAATGGTAATGAGGGTAACGTGGAGCAGATTTCATCTCAAGGAGGTACGAATGATGTGGATGAGACTTTCTGGTCGATTAATGATGGTAGTAACTTTCCTAAGGGTGATGGTGTCCATGTTTCTCAAAAGGCTGGAAAACCGCGTTTATCTCCCATGAATGACACTAATAGTCAGGTTCCAAGCCCTAATGTGGAACAGTTGATAGAAAATGCGCATAAGAATTTTGAAGATTTTTGCTAATAAGGATTCCTCTTCTGATTTGCACAATTTGAGTGGTATAGGCAGCACTCTAATTCGAAAGGTAATGAAGTTAATGCAACAAATACTCCTCCTTCTAATGTGCATATGAATAAGAGTGCAACTTCTGGTCCTAATACTCCCAAGGTTGATACTACTTGTGATACTGAAGTGAAGCCGGTTTCTTACGTGGGTGCTACTTCTAATGAACCTTTTAAACACGTGTCTAATTTTCGGAGGTTGGAATGTAGCAAAAAGAAGGATGAGGTTGATCTTTCAGTTCCAATGAAAGTAGTGGAAGAGGTGAACACGAGATTTGAGAATACTCTCTACGGTTACTTCCTTGGCCAACGCCTTGCTTTTCCAGTTGTTGATTACTATGTACGCAATGGATGGGCTAAGTTTGGTGTGCAAAAGGAAATGATGAATGCAAAGGGGTTCTTCTTCTTTAAGTTCAACTCGAAGAAAGGTAATGATGATATGCTTGAAAACGGTCCTTGGTTGATCAGAAATGTTCCTATTATTCTTAAACCATGGACTTTGAACACAAACCTACATAAAGAGGATTTGACTAACATCCCGGTGTGGGTTAAATTTCATGATGTCCCCCTTGCTATGTTTTCTGATGATGGCCTTAGTCTTCTTGCAACACTGATTGGCACGCCCAATAGGTTAGATGCTTTTACAAGCCAAATGTGCAAGGAATCGTGGGGCCGTAGTAGTTTTGCCAGATGCATGATAGAAGTGAAATCGGATGAGGTGCTTCGGGACAGCCTCACTGTTGAGATACCATTACTTGATGGCTCGGGTTCGACTATTGAGAAGATACGGGTTGAATACGAGTGGAAACCACCTCGTTGTGATAAATGTAAGATCTTTGGTCATACTCTGATTGATTGTCCTAAGGTTGTTGCACCTCCCGTTCAGCCTACTAAGCCGGTTAATGATGGTTTCATGACTGTCAATAATAAAAAGAAAGGTAAGCAAGGTGGTTCTACAAGCTAGGGTAAAGGAGGGTTTTCTAAACCTGTTATGGGTAAGCAGTTTCAGTATCAACCCAAAAAGAATCCCACTGAACCTAAGAAGGTGGATGGCACTAAGAAGAAGGCTTCTAATGTGCCTAGTACGAGCGGAACAAAGATTTATACATCTAATCAGTTTGCTGCTCTTAATATGGATGATACGGATGCTCTTGGTATTCCGTCTAATGACAACAACAAGGATGTAGATGCTGGTCGTACAATGGAAGTTACTGCGGATGAGTCTACCAAGACAGGTAATACAATGGAAGTTAATGAGGAAGAGTCTATTAAGATAGGTATTGTTTCACAAGATCCTCTTGTGAGTGATTTAAAAGAGAAGGAGTCGGTTGTGGCTCCTACAACTGTTGTTTCTTCTACTCCTTCCACCTCTTCTACCAAGAGGGTTAATCCTTTTTCTAAGGTGGGAGAGATCGTGGATTCGGATTCTGATGATGAGGTGGTTGCTAACCCATTTGATGAGTCTGCTAATCTGTTTGGTGGTGGACAAGAGTTGAAAGCTGCTTATTATGACTATGATTACGCTGACTATGCGAACCAGGTTTATGATCTTCCAGGGAATTTGGATGCTTTTAATGCCATGTATGGCACTAGGCTACAAGGTCGTAGGAAGTAATTATCTCGTTATGTCTTATGTTGTCATGTGAGTAATGGTGTGTTTTCTTTGTTTAGAAAATAGGAAGTATCTTGTTATGTAAGCTTTTTGCTTATGTAACGGGCTGAGATATGGGATTCACCCATATCCATTGTACTTAAACGGTTTGGTTAATATATTTACCAGGGTGCAGGATTACTCCCCTTTACCCAAAAAAAAGCATTTAGGGACAACGTCTCCCATAATGTAAAGTACAATTGCTCTCAACAAGTGAGCCTTTAAGGACAACGGCTCTTATCATGTAAAGGACAAATTACCCTCATAAAGTAAGCCTTTAGGGACAACGGATCTCATCATGTAAGTGACAATTGTTCTTATCAAGTGTGCAAGCATTAGGGACAACGGCTATCATCATGTAAAGGGCAATTGGTCTCATCTAATGAGCAAGCGTTTAAGGACAACGGCTCCCATAAAGTAAGGTACAATTGCTCTCAACAACTGAGCCTTTAGAGACAACGGCTCTTATCATGTAAGGGACAAATTGACCTCATAAAGTTAGCCTTTAGGGAAAACGGATCTCATCATGTAAGTGACAATTGCACTTATCAAGTATGCAAGCATTAGGGACAACGGCTATCATCATTTAAAGGGAAATTGCTCTCATCAAGTGAGCAAGCGTTAGGGATAACGGCTCTCATAAAGTAAGGTACAATTGCTCTCAACAAGTGAGCCTTTAGGGACAACGACTCTTATCATGTAAGGGACGAATTGCCCTGATAAAGTTAGTCTTTAGGGACAACGGATCTCATCATGTAAGTGACAATTGCTCTTATCAATTGTGCAAGCATTAGGGACAACGGCTACCATCNGGGATAACGGCTCTCATAAAGTAAGGTACAATTGCTCTCAACAAGTGAGCCTTTAGGGACAACGACTCTTATCATGTAAGGGACGAATTGCCCTGATAAAGTTAGTCTTTAGGGACAACGGATCTCATCATGTAAGTGACAATTGCTCTTATCAATTGTGCAAGCATTAGGGACAACGGCTACCATCATGTAAAGGGCAATTGCTCTCATCAAGTGGGCAAGCGTTTTGGGACAACGTCTCCCATAAAGTTAGGTACAATTGTTCTAAACAAGTGAGCCTTTAGGGACAACGGCTCTTATCATGTTTAGGACAAATTGCCCTCATAAAGTTAGCCTTTAGGGACAACGGATCTCATCATGTAAGTAAAAATTGCTCTTATCAATTGTTCAAGAATTAAGGACAACGGCTATCATAATGTAAAGGGCAATTGCTCTCATCAAGTGAGCAAGCATTTAGGGACAACGTCTCCCATAATGTAAGGTACAATTGCTATCAACAAGTGAGCCTTTAAGGACAACGACTCTTATCATGTAAAGGACAAATTACCCTCATAATGTAAGCCTTTAGGGACAACGGATCTCATCATGTAAGTGACAATTGTTCTTATCAAGTGTGCAAGCATTAGGGACAACGGCTATCATCATGTAAAGGGCAATTGGTCTCATCAAATGAGCAAGCGTTTAAGGACAACGGCTCTCATAAAGTAAGGTACAATTGCTCTCAACAAGTGAGCCTTTAGGGACAACGACTCTTATCATGTAACGGACGAATTTCCCTCATAAAGTTAGTCTTTAGGGACAACGGATCTCATCATCATTCACTATTAACGAGAATAGTTAACACGTTCATAATACCTTTTACCGATAGTAGTACATTTCCCGTTAACGAGAGTAGTTCACTCGTTCGCAAATTCCTGTTGCCGAGGGTATTTCATTCCATGTAAACGAGAGTTGTTCACTCGGAAATCCCTGTTGCCGAGAATAGTATATTCCCTGTTTAATGGGAGTATTACAAACGGAAATCCCTGTTGTCTAGAGTAGTACATCCACTGTTAAAGATATATAGAATTGTGCAAGCATTAGGGACAACGGCTATCATCATGTAAATGGCAATTGCTCTCATCAAGTGAGCAAGCGTTTAGGGACAACGGCTCCCATAAAGTAAGGTAAAATTGTACTCAACAAGTGAGCCTTTAGGGACAACGACTCTTATCATGTAAGGGACAAATTGCCTAAATAACGTTAGTCTTATGGAACAACGGATCTCATAATGTAAGTGACAATTGCTCTTATCAATTGTGCAAGCATTAGGGACAACGGCTACCATCATGTAAAGGGCAATTGCTCTCATCAAGTGGGCAAGCGTTTAGGGACATCGTTTCGTATAAAGTAAGGTACAATGGTTCTCAACAAGTGAGCCTTTTTGTTTTTCTCTCTCCCCTTTGGCGATTCCAGCCGCCATCTATCCAATTTTCCGGCCAAAACATCTCCTAAATCCGCCTCTCTACCATTACTTGGTATGCAATCGTGTTTAGGACTGTTTTGTTTCTTCTTAGGTGACGTGCTGTTGAAATCCTAACCATTCTAATTCGTTTTTCACCTCATTCTTGTGAAATCGTTTCTTTAGGGTTTTGGGAATCGACTTTTGGGTATTTAATCGTTCCTTGTATTCTGCTTATTCATAAGTCGGTTTACTGATTTTAAATATATAAGGATCGATTTATTGATTGGTTTTTGGGTAAAAGGGTTAATTCACCCCGGCAAAATTCATTACTCCAAAAAACGTTGATGTACATAGGGTGAGGGTGATATCCCTCACCTCAGTCCCTTAGGACACTTACAGACTCGAATATAAGAATGACACACCATTCTTATAACTTACAATAAAATGAGCCTACCAATAATGACAAAGTACAAGAAAATTATACAATACTACTCAAACCAAGTATTTGAGCCATCTATATCACTATTGTAGTCCATTTTAACTTCCATGAAGAATCCACGTTCCAGGCCAAGTATTCTTCAACATAACATTTGTTTGTGGTAGCAAAAGACCCCAAACAAAACCTTCACGAAATTGCACCAACCCACCAACAACTACCCATGTATTACTTTCCCACAGCAGCAATGATGATAACACAACTTATGCAATCCAAATGGAATTGCAAATGCTCCAGCCGAATAAGAACAAGTACAACATGGGACTAACATAGGGTCAACACCCTAACTAACAGCAAACACATCAGCATTGATCCACATGGAATAACTCCAAGATAGTAGATCAATCCACACAGCCATGATGGAGAATAGTTACGCAATCACTTGGCAACGTGTGGCTGGGGTTTTGAATAAGAGTCCCCAAACTTAACTTCCATCACCAAGAATCCAGAAGAGAACATCCATAACATGTAGTAGCATCAAACAAAAGACCCATCAAATAACACCCCGAACATGTCTTTGATATGATGACCCATGTTAACAACCAAAAACCCACATGACTACCATCATTTAATCAATAACAGCCAAAGAACAGCAGCCATATCACACATAATTACATGCCATGATCACCCCTTACGTACAAGCAATATCAATCAAGAATGAGGTCACCATGCAACGAACCTAGGGTACATAGCACCCTAACCAGAAGATCGAATTAGCAAGACACAAGACCAGATCCAAAGCGTGTAGAATCATGTCACAACCAAAACGATCAATAGGGGTTTTGAACAAGAACCCTAACAAACTTAACTTCCAAAGTGATCAGCAGCAACAATGCAATCAAATCACTTAACACTCCGAGAACCATCACCTTCTCTCTCTCTACAACCCACTTCCACGAATTCATCACACACTAGAAGAATAACCACGATCACAGATCGATTTACATGAAACAAATGGACAACAGTCCAACAAACAAGACAATATATTTGCGTTAAAGCGCAGCAGCACACCCAAGCGATCAAAACCATTCAATACGAATCCCTAAAAAAGGGAATCGTCCTTGTACGCAAACCCTAACAGTCGATCAGTTAAAACCAAACGGTTAAGGATAGATCTTGATCGCAAAAAACGATAATAGACAAACCCTTAATCGCATAATCGATTAAAAGGATTCGTTGCATTCAAAGGGTTACAAATCGTTAAAACCAATAGGGATATATATAGCATCAATTTAGGGAACCTAAACCGACACTAGAGTATAATATCGCCCCAAAGCAGATTGCAATCCCTAAAATAAACGATTACACAAAAGCAATCGATATTGAATGATGTTAGGGTTTTAGCAAATCTCCAAACCACCAGCCGCCACCTTTGAGATATGAAACACAATCAACAAAACGTATTGCATACCCTAGAACAGGGTAGAGAGGACGGTTGTTGATTGGTTTTTGGCCGGAATTAAAAGAGAAGTGGCGGCCGGATTTCACCAGAGAGAGAAGTGAATATTTAGGGTTTGCGACAATGTTTTAATGTCCTACCTAGAAGGCAATTTGTTCATTACATGATAAGAGCCGTTGTCCCTAAAGGCTCACTCTTTGAGAGCAATTGTAACTTACTTTATGGGAGCCGTTGTCCCTAAACACTTGCTCATTTGATGAGAGTAATTGCCCTTTACATGATCATAGCCGTTGTCCCTAATGCTTGCACACTTGATAAGAGCAATTGACACTTACATGATGAGATCCGTTGTTCCTAAAGGCTAAATTTAAGAAGGCAATTTGTTCCTTACATGATAAGAGCCATTGTCCCTAAAGGCTCACTCTTTGAGAACAATTGTACCTTACTTTATTGGAGCCGTTGTCCCTAAACGCTTGCTCACTTGATGAGAGCAATTGCCCTTTATATGATGATAGCCGTTGTCCCTAATGCTTGCAATCTTGATAAGAGCAATTTTCACTTACATAATGAGATCCGTTGTCCCTAAAGGCTAACTTTATGAGGGCAATTTGTCCCTTACATGATAAGATCCGTTGTCCCTAAAGGCTCACTCTTTGAGAGCAATTGTACCTTACTTTATGGGAGCCATTGTCCCTAAACACTTGCTCATTTGATGAGAGCAATTGCCCTTTAAATGATCATAGCTGTTGTCCCTAATGCTTGCACACTTGATAAGAGCAATTGACACTTACATGATGAGATCCGTTGTTCCTAAAGGCTAAATTTAAGAAGGAAATCTGTTCCTTACATGATAAGAAGGAAATCTGTTCTTTTGGTTAGTTGCACATGTTGTGCAGGTCTGTTTTAGAATGGTTCGTCATTCTTAGATAGGTGTTTTGTAAGTGTCCTTAGGGACTGAGGTGAGGGACATCACCCTCATCCTATTGTACTTCAACGTTTTTGGTGTAATGAATTTTGCCGGGGTGAATAAACCCTTTTACCCAAAAAAATAGCCGTTGTCCCTAAAGGCTCACTCTTTGAGAGCAATTGTACCTTACTTTATGGGAGCCGTTGTCCCTAAACACTTGCTCATTTGATGAGAGCAATTGCCCTTTACATGATGATAGTCGTTGTCCCTAATGCTTGCACACTTGATAAGAGCAATTGACACTTACATGATGAGATCC
>LBNU01008633.1:144839-167944 GCA_014162995.1 Artemisia annua | reverse complement strand
AATTTGTTTGATATGCCTTTTGGTAATTTCTCATCGTCAGGTGGTGGAGGTGATCTGGAAGATTACCATGATTATGATGACTTTACTGATCAATTATACGATCTTCCAGGACGGTTGGGTGCATTTTATGAAGATTTCAAGCTCCAAGGACGAGTCAGGAAGTAGTTGATCTTCTTCAGTCTTGTTTTACCTAAGTGGTAGTGTTTATTTCTTAGTTTTAAGAAATGGTCGTGTCTTGTTATGTATGCAATTTTACCTATATAACGGGCTTAGATATGGGACTTCACCCATATCCATTGTACTTCAACGTTTCTTTTGGTTTGTTTTGGTAAGTTATAAGAATGATTTGTCATTCTTATATAAGAGTCTGTAAGTGTCCTATGGGACTGAGATGAGGGACGTCACTCTCATCCGTTGTACTTCAATGTTTTTTGGTGTAATGAATTTTACCGGGGTGAATTAACCCTTTTACCCACAATTAAAATCGAAACCCTAAATTAAGATATCGAATAAACTGAAAACCAATGAGCAGCAATAAGGATATCGATCCTATAGTTATAGTCGATTAAAGATAACCGACTAAAGAAATCAATGGAACATGATCGATTAGAAACCTTAAGAAGAATAATTAGGGTTTCGAATGTGTGGAACGATTAGTAAATAGAACAGATTAAAACCGACTCCCCAACCCTAACAAATCCAATCTACACATATATTCACCTAATCCTGTAGCAGATTAGAGAAGAAACGTTTAAAGTTGGGCAGAATTAAGGTCGGAATTTGTTAGGGAGGGGAGGCAGAGATCGCCCACACTAGAGAGAGATTTTTTTATTTATTTAAAATGTTTAATTACATTGGTTTGCATTCTAATCTTGGTTGCTTTTGGCAGCTCATGGGTATTCAATATCGTGTCATATTGTTTGTTTGCATTGTAACTTGATCATTGGTTTTCTTCATGCGTTTCATTCGGATCCGTAGGAAGATTGGTTCAAGTTTTTATATGCTAGAAGGTTGGGTCATTTAGACCATGTTTATATTTCAAGGCCTATTTGCTACGGAAGTCGGTCTTATTAGGTTATTAGACTATGCATTTTGCATAATACTAATAGAAGACGCAAATGGATTTGCTTTGGTATTGATGGAAGTTAAGTTTGTGGGGACTCTTGTTCAAAACCCCATTCACACGTTGCCATGCAATTTGGGTACATATGTTTCTATGTTACTGATGTTATGGCGATGGTGGTGATTTTTTTGTGGTGTCTTACTACAAACATATTTTATGTTGAAGATCGCATGGATGTCTAGTCGTGGATTCTTCATGGAAGTTAAGATGGACCGCCATAGTGATATAGAAGGCTCAAGTGTTTTTCTTGAGTAGTATTGTCATGTTTTATGTACTTTGGTCATTAGTGGTAGGTTCATTTTATTGTATGTTTTTCTTGAGTAGTATTGTCATGTTTTATGTACTTTGGTCATTAGTGGTAGGTTCATTTTATTGTAAGTTATAAGAANGTAGGTTCATTTTATTGTATGTTTTTCTTGTAGTATTGTCATGTTTTATGTACTTTGGTCATTAGTGGTAGGTTCATTTTATTGTAAGTTATAAGAATGATGTGTCATTCTTATATTTGCGTCTGTAAGTGTCCTAAGGGACTGAGGTGAGGGATATCACCCTCACCCTATGTACCTCAATGTTTTTTGGTGTAATGCATTTTACCGGGGTGAATTAACCCTTTTACCCAAAAAAGACTCAGTCCCTTAGGACACTTACAGACTCGAATATAAGAATGACACAACATTCCTATAACTTACAATAAAGTAAACATACCAATAATGACAAATTACATAAAAATTACAATACTACTCAAGAGAAGTACTTGAGCCTTATATATCACTATTGTAGTCCATTTTAACTTCCATGAAGAATCCACGTATGAACATCCAAGCATTCTTCAACATATCATCTATTTGTAGTATCAAAGAACACCACACACAAAACCAACATGATCTTCAACATATCATCCAAGCAGCAATAAGCATCAAAATAAGTGAACCCATCTGCTGGAACATGTCATTATCCTAACAACCATGCAGCAAACCTGCAACCTTCATGTCATGAACCCCTTTCAAAACAGCCAAGTAACAACAATAACACTATGAAAAGGGTCACCATGCAACGCAACTAGGGTGATTAAACCCTAAACAGTAGATCGAATGTGCACCAAACAGGAAAACATGTAAGAACCAGCCACAACCAATTGATCCAAAAACTTTCCGGCCAAAAATCAATTCCAAAAACGTCCTCTCTACTCTTGAATGCTTGTTCTTGGGTATGCAATACATTCTTGTGGTTGTTTTCTATTGTAAAGAGTTGGCGGCTGGGGATATCCGAAACCCTAACTATCTTAATTCAATCGATTTCTTTTAAATCTGTCTTTTCTGGGACGTTTTTAATGATCTCGATTTTCTTTTAGGGTTTTGGTTTATCTATTTGTTTGTTCTATCGTATTCTGGTTGGTCTAAACCCTAATCGACCTTATTATTTATCCTATCCTGGGTAATCGTTATTATTAGGGTTTCACCGCCATTGGGCTTCAGTATTCGATCTTCTAACATGCGTGTAAAGTCGGTTTCTAACTGACTTTTATATCTAAGGGTCGATTGCTACTGGGTCATGCGCTTATCTGAAAAACCTTTTTAGGTTTTTATTCTAAATGATGTAAGTAAACCCTCGTTAGGGTTTTGTTTTGGATGCACGTCAAACCTGCTTGGGTTTGTTTAAGGATCTCTTGATACTTTTAGGTTTCTAAGTGAGTTGTACGTATTTAAGAGAGAGAGACGGCTATTGTGATCGATCTTGATGGTGGGTTTCGCTTACTGCTGCAACGTTTATGATTCTTTCCCAGCAGATCGATATGGATGTTTATTGTGTAAGTTAGGGTTTTGTTACCCTATGTTTGGTTTTAATTGGATCAGCGCTATCTTGCAACTGATGTGGAATGGCTTGACGCTACTGTTGCTGTTGCAATGGAGGTGGTGCTGGGTTTTTTGTTTGTTCGTGATGGTAGGTATGCGTTGTATGTTGATCGCATGGCAGTTTGTGGTATGTTGGTACCATTCTTGATCTTGCTACTATTTTTCTATTATGTTTAGTGGATCGGATTGCCATGGTCATGTGTGGAGCTTGGATTGTTGAGGTTGGAGTTTAGGGTTTGTCGTTAACCCTTGTTTGTTTGCTGTTCGTTCTTTCAAGTGGTTAGATTTAATTTTAATCAAGTTAAGCTTGTAACTTTTTATGGGAATCTGCTGCTGTTCGAATAGTGATGGAAGTTAAGTTGAAGGGTCTTATTCAAAACCCTTATTATCATCTTTCTTAGACTTGATATTGATACCGTCAGGTTAATCAGTTGGTCTTGTAATCGATGGTGCTGAACTTATGGAAGTTAGGCTTCGTTG
This sequence comes from Artemisia annua, assembly GCA_014162995.1. Taxonomy (NCBI): domain Eukaryota; kingdom Viridiplantae; phylum Streptophyta; class Magnoliopsida; order Asterales; family Asteraceae; genus Artemisia; species Artemisia annua. The sequence continues at coordinate 164,488 of LBNU01008633.1, read as the reverse complement.
AAACCTTAGTTGGTTGCTATGGCAGATGGCTTGTGATTGGGTAAGTTCAAGGTTCTAAGGTCGACGTCAATACTTTGTACTAGATGGAGATGTCTAGATCGCATGGACTTTGATGTTCAGTTCTATGATGACTATGGATTTGGTGCTGTCTTGCAGGAAACAAGTAGTTACTTTTTCATTTTTATAACCAATTGTATAGTGATTTATAGGTGTAATTTTATTATGTAAGTTATAAGAATGGCATGTCATTCTTATATAGTGGTTGCATGTAAGTGTCCTAAGGGACTGAGATGAGGGAATCACTCTCATCCATTGTACTTCAATGTTTTTTGGTTAATATATTTTACCAGGGTGCAGGATTACTCCCCTTTACCCAAAAAAAACCAATCGATCCAAAGAGTTTTTGAATAAGAACTCTAACAAACTTAACTTCCAAGTTTAAATCAGCAGCAACATCACAAAATCCATAAGCTGCAAGTCTGAACATGCACGTAATTCATCCATACGAACCAAACTTGTGTAGTCAAACGGACTTGTACATACAATAGGGTTTAACCCTAACTTCCAACAATGATTGCAAAAGTTTTTTGAATAAGAAACCAATAAAACTTAACTTCCAATAGCGAATAGCAGCAACACTTCCATCTCTCTCAAACCCACTAGAAACACGAATGACTTACAGCACCAAGAAAGATGCACACGTAAGATCCAAAACCCACAAACGGGTTACTTGCAAGGAGAAAATAACCAAACCCAATAAAGAGTTTATTTTAGACTTACGTACCAAGAACCAAAACCAATGCACACAAAAAACCACGAAACCCTAAGTTAGGGAATCGAATAGAATTAGAAGATTGTGCAACAATAATAAAAAATCGACCTTATGTATGTAACATCGATCAAGAAACCGACATTAGAATGAAGAAGAATAAGGAACGATTAAAAACATCCAGTGGCGGCTAAAAACCCTAAAAACACGATTTCAACAGATCTGAACCAAAACCTTAGATCCAAGCAACGATTTGAATTAAACCAATGATAAACGTAATGCTTAATCACTAGGATAATCAATTCGATCCAAGAATAAAAGGTATTAGATCAGATTAGATGAAAAAAGATTAAAAGATGATACAACCCTAAATCGAATTATTCACCAAATCTACCCAAGAACTCAAGATTAAAATCACCCAACAGGATTAATCAATGATAAACACAAATGTAAATCACTAGATTAACAAGAGGAATCAGAAAACAAGAGATCAAAGAACGATTTTTAGAAAAAACGATTTAGGGTTGTTAGGGTTCCATTGTGTCGCCTTTTTCATCAGAGAGAAAAAACAATTTTTCCCTAATGCTTGCACAATTGATAAGAGCAATTGTCACTTACATGATGAGATCCATTGTCCCTAAAGGCTAACTTTAAGAGGACAATTTGTCCCTTATATGATAAGATCCGTTGTCCCTAAAGGCTCACTTGTTGAAAGCAATTGTACCTTACTTTATGGTAGCCGTTGTCTCTAAACAGTTGCTCACTTTATGAGAGCAATTGCCCTTTACATGATGATAGTCGTTGTCCTTAACGCTTGCACAATTGATAAGAGCAATTGTCACTTACATGATGAGATCCGTTGTCCCTAAAGGCTAACTTTATGAGGGCAATTTGTCCCTTACATGATAAGAGTCGTTGTCCCTAAAGGGTCACCTGTTGAGAGCAATTGTACCTTACTATATGGGAGCCGTTGTCCCTAAGCGCTTGATCACTTGATGAGAGAAATTGCCTTTTACATGATGATAGCCGGAGTCCCTAATGCTTGCACACTTGATAAGAGCAATTGTCACTTACATGATGAGATCCGTTGTCCCTAAAGGCTAACTTTATGAGGGCAATTTGTCCCTTACATGATAAGAGCCGTTGTCCCTAAATACTCACTTGTTGAGAGCAATTTTACCTTTCTTTATGGGAGTCGTTTCCCCTAAACGCTTGCTCACTTCATGAGAGCAATTGCCCTTTACATGATGATAGCCATTATCCCTAATGCTTACACACTTGATAAGAGCAATTGTCACTTACATGATGAGATCCGTTGTCCCTAAAGGCTAACTTTATGAGGGCAATTTGTCCCTTACATGATAAGAGCCGTTGTCCCTAAAGGCTCACTTTTTGAGAGCAATTGTACCTTACTTTATGGGAGTCGTTGTCCCTAAACGCTTGCTCACTTGATGAGAGCAATTGCACTTTACATGATGATAGCCATTGTGCCTAATGCTTGCACACTTGATAAGAGCAATTGTCACTTACATGATGAGATTCGTTGTCCCTAAAGGCTAATTTTAAGAGGGCAATCTGTCCCTTACATGATAAGAGCCGTTGTCCCTCATAAAGTTAGCCTTTAGGGACAACGGATCTCATCATGTAAGTGACAATTGCTCTTATCAATTATGCAATCATTAGGGACAAAGGCAATTTTCATGTAAAAGGGAAATGCTCTCATCCAGTAAGCAAGCGTTTGGGGCAACGGCTCCCATAAAGTAAGGTACAATTGCTCTCTACAAGTGAGCCTTAAGGGACAACGACTCTTATCATGTAAGGGACAAATTGCACTCATAAAGTTAGCCTTTAGGGACGTTGGATCTCATCATGTAAGTGACAATTGCTCTTATCAAGTGTGCAAGCAATAGGGACCACGTCTATCATCATGTAAAGGGCAATTGCTCTAATCAAGTGAGCAAGCGTTTAGGGACAACGACTCCCATAAAGTAAAGTACAATTGCTCTCAACATGTGAGCCTTTAGGGACAACGACTCTTATCATGTAAGGGACAAATTGCCCTCATAAAGTTAGCCTTTAGGGATAACGGATCTCATATTGTAAGTGACAATTGCTCTTATCAATTGTGCAAGCATTAGGGACAACGGCTATCATCATGTAAAGGGTAATTGCTCTCGTCAGGTGAGCAAGCGTTTAAGGACATCAGCTGCCATAAAGTAAGGTACAATTGCTCTCAACAAGTGGGCATTTAGAGACAACGAATCTTATCATGTAAGGGACAAACTTCCCTCATAAAGTTAGCCTTTAGGGACAACGGATCTCATCATGTAAGTGACAATTGCTCTTATCAAGTGTGCAAGCATTAGGGACAACGGCTATCATCATGTAAAGGGCAATTGCTCTCATCAAGTGAGCAAGCGTTTAGGGACAACGGCTCCCATAAAGTAAGGTACAATTGCTCTCAACAAGTGAGCCTTTAGGGACAACGGCTCTTATCATGTAAGGGACAAATTACCCTCATAAAGTTAGACTTTAGGGACAACGGATCTCATCATGTAAGTGACAATTGCTCTTATCAAGTGTGCAAGCATTAGGAACAACAGCTATCATCAAGTAAAGGGCAATTGCTCTCATCAAGTGAGCAAGCGTTTAGGGACAACGGCTCCAATAAAGTAAGGTACAATTGCTCTTAACAAGTGAGCCTTTAGGGAGAACGGCTCTTATCATGTAAGGGACAAACTGCCCTCATAAAGTCAGCCTTTTGGGAAAACGGATCTTATCATGTAAGTGACAATTGCTCTTATCAAGTGTGCAAGCATTAGGGACATTGGCTATCATCATGTAAAGGGCAATTACTCACATCAAGTGAGCAAGCGTTTAGGGACAACGGCTCCCATAAAGTAAGGTACAATTGCCCTCAACAAGTGAGCCTTTAGGGACAACGACTCTTATCATGTAATGGACAAATTGCCCTCGTAGAGTTAGCCGTTAAGGACAACAGATCTCATCATGTAAGTGACAATTGCTCTTATCAAGTGTGCAAGCATTCGGGACAACGGCTATCATAATGTAAAGGGTAATTTCTCTCATCAAGTGAGCAAGCGCTTAGGGACAACGGCTCCCATAAAGTAAGGTACAATTGCTCTCAACATGTGAGCCTTTAGGGACAATGATGTGTGGTTTGCGACCTACACAGTAGGTTTTACCTCTCAAGGGATCTTGAGAAGCTTGCAATCCCCACCAGGCAGTGTACCTGACCGATGTAGTATAGTGAAGTGGCAAGTACCGGGGGATTGATTGTTCTCTCGGGGAATAGTGTCGTTAGTATTGAAAACTACTCTAGTTAGGTCTAAGTGTGAAGGATGATTCTTTTTGTATTTTTATATTTTATTGAAAGCAAGTAAAAATCTCGTCTTCCAAAATTCGTCCTTTGATCTCTTCTTTTCTGATTCCCCTTGTTAATCTACTGATTTGCAGTCATGTATATCATTGATTAATCTTGTTGGTTGATTTAATCTTGAGATCTGGGTTCGTTTGGGTGAAGAATACGATTTAGGGTTGTGTCCTTCATATAATCGTTTTCATTCAATCTGCTCCAATCCTTTGATTTATTGGATCGAATTGTTTATAACTCTAATTGTTGCTTGGATCTAAGTTTTGGTAAAGTTTTTATGAAAATCGATTTCTAAGGGTTCTGGCCGCCTTTTGGTTTTTTGGATCGATCCTTATTATTCTTTTCTTAAGTCGGTTTCNAAAGAGAGATCCGAGAACTTACTACATATACCAAGTCAAGTAAACCCACCAATAGTAGACTTGAATCAAACGTCACCTCGATGGAAGCACAGTTCACAGTTCAACAACGGTTGGTGAGGGATCTAAAACACGGATAGGCAGCAAGTAACTCGTCAAAGCGTTACGTTGGATGCTAAACTGAATCCAATAAGAATAACAAGCCAAACCAACAAAAATCCACAATAGCGCTCCACATCCCCAATGGCATGCGCCTAATCAATCATAAACCTCGTAAGGTGGCCCTCATCAATCGTAAATGCTAGAAGCTGGCCCAATAGCAAAACCATGAAGTGATCTATCATAGGGTTAACCAAACCTACCTTCAATATAAATCTGTCCCAACTGAACTTGCCAAAATAACTAGCGAGCTATACTGATCAATTAGCTTAGAACGATAATCGAATAAAACAGCTCATGACCAAAAATAAAGCCTAGCATCGACACCACCACGTATCAACATCAACAAAGAATGAAACGCAGCACCACCCAATACGATGACCCAACCACAAGGAAGAATTGAAAAGACCTATACGGAATCCAATATAAACGCATCCTTGTATCTGCCCATTAGATACCTTACCCAAACACTAACGAATTAGAATGAATCAAAAAGCTAAATAATAAGAACCAATTACAGCAGCTACATGGATCAATAAAAAACCCTAGTATCGACACCAAAGCCATGAACACCACCAACAGAATAATTGAAACGCAGCACACCATATAAACCCTAAACCAAGAATGCTTAGGGGATAACATGAACATGTATACTCTCATCACCCACAAACCCATAAGCTGTCAATCAGAATCAGAACATGCAATACCAAACCCCTATCGAGGGTACCTTCAAACGACAACTAATTTAGTGGAATAAACCGACTGCCCAAAAATCCCTAACAAAAAACGATTTAAGGATAATCCTAAAATCGTTATCAAAAAAGAAATAAGGGAAAGCCTCAATAAAATCGACCCTTATATAGGATAGCCAGTGGAAATCAGACTTAAGAAAAGAATAATAAGGATCGAATCCAAAAAACTGAAATCTAAGTAAACACACTTTTCTCCATATAGTTTTCACAACCCCACCAGGCAGTGTACCTGACCGATGTAGTATAGGATAGTGGTAAGTACGGGGGATTGATCGTTCTCTCACAGGGAATAGTGTTCGTTAGGATAGAAAAAGCTACTCTTATAGGTCTAAGGGTGGAAGGAAGATTCTTTTTTTTATTTTTATATTTTTTAGAAAGCAAGTAAAATCTCGGGTATTTGGAAGAGTGGGCGGAATTAGTTGTTAGTCAACTAACCCAAATAACTACAAATGCAATGAAAATAAAATAACAAGAAAGTAAAAGTGGTTGTGAAACTTATATGGAGAAAAGTGTGTTTACTTAGATTTCATTACTCCCTAGCTGTCTTTTACTGGTTAATTGGTTTGTTACAATTGTGTGGATGACGGGTTGTATTCCTTAATACCATTCGTTGGGCCGTGTACGATCTTCCCTAATCTATAAGCGCAAACTTCATTCTATAGCGACACGTTTAGTATCCAAACTATGAAATCACTAGTAATTACTCATGCATTAAATACAACCAAATAATCGTAGTACACATCCAATTCATGTTTCTTAAGACGTTCAAGCAAGTCACCAGTTGGACGTTAGCCAGTATTCTTAAGCCTAACATTTTTTTGGGTAAAAGGGTTAATTAACCTCGGTAAAATGCATTACACCAAAAAAACGTTGAAGTACATAGGATGAGGGTGATATCCCTCACCTCAGTCCCTTAGGACACTTACAGACTCGAATATAAGAATGACACACCATTCCTATAACTTACAATAAAATGAACCTACCAATAATAACAAAATTACATAAAATATGACAATACTACTCAAGAAAACCACTTGAGGCTTCTATATCACTATGGCGGTCCACCTTAACTTCCCTGAAGAAACCACGTAGAAGCATCCAAGCGATCTTCAACATGTAATATTCCATGATTACATAGGCATAAAGATGACCAAATATGCTCACAAACATGATAACATGAACAACCTGCCCCAAAACTTGCATCATATAACCCATTCCAGCAGCACCACGATTCATGTCACCAACAAACAAATGCCTCTAGGGTTTGTAGCACACCCTAACTTCCAATAGATCATATTACGTACCACAAGGTAAAATTAACCCCTAAAATTCTGGTAGGAATATGATTATACATACGATCACCAGACCATCGAATAGAAAGAATGTAAAACAGCCTGTGAGAGTATGAACGATAGGTTTTTGAACAAGAGTACCTTCAAACTTAACTTCCATAATCGAGCAGCTACTCCTTGAAAAAANTCACCAACAAACAAATGCCTCTAGGGTTTGTAGCACACCCTAACTTCCAATAGATCATATTACGTACCACAAGGTAAAATTAACCCCTAAAATTCTGGTAGGAATATGATTATACATACGATCACCAGACCATCGAATAGAAAGAATGTAAAACAGCCTGTGAGAGTATGAACGATAGGTTTTTGAACAAGAGTACCTTCAAACTTAACTTCCATAATCGAGCAGCTACTCCTTGAAAAAAGTAAACAAGATAACAATCAACCAGTAGCACTCAACATAACCAACAATAGGGTATAGAGAACCCTAACATCCATATCCACATCAATACGGATCACCGTTTAACTAAAACATGAAACAGTAGCAGCATGATCCAATGATGTAACGATAACATCTAATAATATGTACATCCCTCCCATAAACCAACTTAAAAAAACAAAACCAACCCAAAAGGTATAACGAGCAGATACACAAAACCCTAACAAGGGTTTACATCCAATTGAAACAAACCAAACAACCAATCGCCCCAAGAATATGTGATCAATATACACCGAAACAATATAAGAATAAAGGGACGATAACTGCAAATCAATAAAACCAAAACCCTAAAAGGGTTTCGATTTAGCTTCAAAGAATATAGCAGGAGCACCAACCAAACCACTGGTCGAAAATATGGAAAAATAAATCGATTTGATAGTCTTACAATCAGAAGATATATAGGATTAAAACAAACCGACCTAGAAATCAAAGGAAAGTATTATTGACTAGATTCCAAAACCGAACAGAAAAACCCTACAAAACTGTTTACAACAAAAGAACCCTAAAAAATGTTTTCGATTCCACAAACATGATCATGTAATGATTAAACACGAATGCAATCAACACAAAAGCAGATCGTAAGAAGAGAAAACACTTTTGTAGAGCAGATTTGAAAAAACGATTTAGGGTTTAAAAGTCGGCAAACATAGGGACGATTAAAGGATAAATAAAAGATAAAACACAGCACACCACTTCACTGATCCACAACCAACTAATCCGATTGCATACCAGAGGTAGAGAGACGGATTAGGTGATTGATTTGGCCGAAAAAGTTTTTGGAAGTGACGGCCAGAATCACCCCTAGGGGAGAGAGCGTTTACATGCTTCTTAAGCCTAACATCGACATCACCCACCCACAAAAATCAATAACAAACCAACAACAAGTAATCAATAGCTAGGTTTCATTAGATCTAAGCAAACACAAGAGAAACCTAGCCTAGCATGTTAATTGAAAGACAAGCAAAAGATATAATCACACAACACATAGACATTTTGAATGATTTAATGGAAGACTTATCTTTAATTAATCATGGATGAATCAAGGGTGAATAGCCCTTGAAAAAGGCAGAAAATTCGACCTAGGGTTTATCCCTAAAGTTCTCCCAAAAGTTACACACTTAATGAAGAAAAAAAATCCTAATATATATATAGAAAATACATTCTGACGGCGTCAGGTTATGATTCCTGACGCCGTCAACTCGCCGTGTCTAGGGTTGTCGGATCACCTAGATCTACTTCTGATGCCATCAGCCTTTAAAACCTTCTGGGCCGCTTCTCTTTAACTTAACACCTGACGGCCTAGGACTTGTAACACCTGACGCCGTCAGGTGTATATTTGTAGAATCCTTCCTTGGTCGTTTAGTAGAGTCTAAATCCACTCCTTTATCTTTAGGTGACGGCGTCAGCATCCAAAGCCTGACGCCGTCAGGTAGGAATTCCAGCTTGATTTGGGACTTTGTCGTTTTCTTCACTTTTATGCTCCAAAAACGTCCAAAATGCAATGTTTTCCACAATTCCTCCTGAAAGTACCTAAAATGACAAAAGGAACGATTTAAGGCAATATTTGATCATAAAATAACGATTTAGGGATTAAATGACCCCCTAAAAGCGTAACACTTTTCGCATCATCAAATACCCTTACACTTAAGATTTGCTTGTCCTCAAGCAAATGCGCTTTTATTCCAATCAAAATATGAGCTAGGGTCATTTAACACTAATATAAAAGTAATTACAACAAATAGTTATTCCACCCTGGTCATAAAAAGCACGGAAATCATACACTAGCCCCTTAGCAAATAGATTACCATAGGACTGGGAAAGGATCAAAAACCTCCTCCACTAGGCGTAAGCGCCTAAGATAAACTATCAAAGAGGGTTTTTCAAGGGTTGTAACGTTAGGTGTAGGGATATGATAAACACGGTTTGTTGGAATAAAGGATATTTTTAGTGGTGGCGAGTTAACTATCTTGATCAAATACATGCACAATGTGGCGTTGCTAAGCCAAGACTCGACTCAACTTAAGCTAAAAACGAAATAACAAAAACATAAACAAACATAAAAAGAAACGGGATGGTAGTCCGTATGTTTTTTCTACTTCTCTTTTTCTCATTTTTTTGTATTTATCTTTACTTTTTCGATTTTCTTTATTTTTTTTTATTTTTTTTTTCATACACTCTTGCCCTACCATCCAAAATAATACATCATAGGGGCCTCGGTTCTCCCCTTACACTTGAACTTTTACATACTTTACAAATAACTATTCTAATGACTCGAATTAAGATAATCGAAAAACTTGGAGTACTTTAAAACATTAACGTACATATGAGGGTAATAATTGACTTCTTCCCCATTACTCCATTACATTAGTACTTTACCCATGAGTCCCAATCGTCCCAAAACAATATGTACAAGATATGACTCGACTTAGCAACCATGTAATCAATAAGACAATTAACTAAGGGTTAAAACAAATGTTGTCACAATAATGCACTAAAAGTGAGTGCATACAAGTAGGCTAAGGCGATTTGGGTGTACATTTGGGGTGGATTGTAAAAAATTCTTCCTTTAAGTAAAATGCTTAAAGTTAGAAATGAAAAGATAGGCTCTGAGGGGTGTACTAGGGGTATCGCGTACTAAAAATGAGTACAACGCTAAGGGTGTGGGAAAATTACTTGACCAATGAAGTCAATGTAATTATATTACAGGCGTATAACAAGGGTTTATCCTAATGCCTCTTATCATGTAGTAGATCTAACTACACAAATGTAGTCTCACTATTGGATTTGGGATGGTCACTAACGCAAGTTTTAGAATCTAAATACTACCGGTACACAAACAAGCATACTAAATAAACTTAGTAGATTGCTAGCGCGAGTCCTTGACGCTTCAACTAACGGATGGTCACTAGTGTACTTCTTGGATCGCTGGCGCATTATTTGCATAACGGATGGTCACCAAGTCATACACTAGATCGCTAGCGCGTTAGTCAATTAATCTAACACTCAGATGGTCACTACCTTATTCATAAAATTTTGAGTTGTACGGTTTTTGTGTTAGTAATAAAATTCCCTATCCATGAGACACTTATTATGCCTAAAGTTCCACTCCTATATGTTGTAAAAAAATTTAAATTTAACTCTAAAATTGCCCTAACAAATATTTCTCTCAGTTTTATTACACATCTACCATTAAACAAACAAAAATCAAGCGTAATAGCATTCTCTAAGGTGTCTTCATTTACCCCCCCCCCCCTTTCACTTAAACCGAATTTTTTCCCCAATGTTCAAAAAAAAGATGTAAAAGTAAAGAAAATGAAAGAATGAAACAAATACTCCCCTGATTCGTTTGGTGTGGATCGTGTGATAACATGATTAAAGCAGCGCCAAAAGCTTGATTCCATGTTCACCTTCTTGTCCAATATAACCTGTTAAACCTGAGGAAACAAATTTAGGCAAACCTTGCGTAAAATCGGCGGTAAAATCTATATAAGGATATAATGCTTGTGGAATGAATGTTTGTAGATTCCTGTAGTTGAAGATGCAGTAAATTTCATAATCCCGGCAGAAAAACAAAAATTTCAAAAACTTTCTGGAATTAGCACCTGACGCCGTCAGGTTGTAAAGCCTGACGCCGTCAGAACTGATCTGACAGGATTTTTGTATTTAGGTTCCTAAAAATTTCTGGAAAGACAAATACCTTAATTCTTGGAATCCTGCAAAATTTCATTATGACTCGATACAAGCATTTGACTCAAACAAATACTAATATGTATGTTCATTTAATAATTTTTTTTGATAAAAGGGATTTTTCACCCTGGTAAAATATATTACACCAAAAACATTGAAGTACAAAGGATGAGGGTTTCCCTCATCTCAGTCCCTTAGGACACTTACAGACTCTCCTATACGAATGAAACATCATTCCTATAACTTATAATATAAGAGCGAATAGACCACACTTATAACTAAACATCAGACTACAATGATTGTAAAAAGAAAAAACAAAAGCACTTCAAGTAGTAATACTTGGATCTTCAAGTCATCAACGTAGTCCAAACTTCCAGCGTCAACAAATCTGCGGCAACAAAACATAGGGATTAATACCCTAACTTCCACATAACATACCAATTGACCCATGAGATGAAGAACTCTGCCCAGTAAAGGATCAAAACGTACAAAGGATAAGATACACATTATCCGTAAGCTACTACCCGAATATGTGAATAGATGTGATCTTCAAATCGACAAAATGCGAAACCTAGTCAAATGGAACCCAGTAGCAGCATGAGATAGTGTAACAAACAGTAAGGTTCAAGCAAACCCTAACAACCATGCAGCAACAAACCTGCAACGTACATGCTATGATCACCCCATCAAAAACAGCCACGTTAATCAAATACAGCGTGAACAAGGGCACCATGCAACAATCCAAGGGTGAATAAACCCTTACATATAGAACAAACGAACACAAGTAACGACCAAATCTAAAACCATAGAAGATGTGAACACGAGCAAGATCAAGTCGCACCAAACGATCACTAGAGTTTTTGAATAAGAACCCTAAAACTTAACTTCCATAACATTCAACAACATCAATCAATAGACCCATAAAATAACGATCAGCAACATGNACTATGATTTCATGTGATAAAAATATATTTTATATTGAAATTTGATAATGCGTGCAACAATCCAAGGGTGAATAAACCCTTACATATAGAACAAACGAACACAAGTAACGACCAAATCTAAAACCATAGAAGATGTGAACACGAGCAAGATCAAGTCGCACCAAACGATCACTAGAGTTTTTGAATAAGAACCCTAAAACTTAACTTCCATAACATTCAACAACATCAATCAATAGACCCATAAAATAACGATCAGCAACATGTCATTAAAAGATGAACCGTGTTAAAACACCAAGATCCACTTGACTTCTAGCATTACCTATCAACAGCAGCACATCAACGACAACATCACCTTCCCTCTCTCAACCCACTTCCTCGAATAACATCACATAACCAAAAGATAAACACGGTCAAAGATCGACTTTCATGACACAATGGACATCAGTCCAACTTGCAGCAACCCAGCCAATCAAAATCAATAAATACGAAACCCTAAACATAGGGTTTCGTTCAAGAGACATCCCTAACAAACCATTCGATCGAAAACAGATAGAAGGCGGTTAGAGTGATTTTGATCGCCCATAACACCCCAACACGATCGTATATTAATAACCAAGTAGCACTAGATGATCAACCAAACAAATTAAACCCTAAAGTATGATTACAAAAGCAATCGAGTAGGATTAAATTCGCAAACAGATCGCACCCTTGATATATAAGTGAATACACCGACTTCAAAGAAAAGGATAATAGATGCGATCAAGAACCCCACAAAACCCTAACAAAATCGATTATAATTAAGATTGAACAAGTTAAGGTTTCGAACATACAAACAAGGAGAAAAACCGATTAGGAATAGGAATTAAAGGATACCAACCACCCTCCCCTGAATATACTTGTCCTAAATCGTATTGCATATCCCTAAAAAAGAGATAGAGAGGACGATTAGGCAATTTTTAGGTCGGAATTAGGGGTGGGGGTGGCGGCCGGATTTCTCCACAAAGGAGAGAGAATTTTAGGGTTTTTTGTCCCTTCTAGAATCACTTTTATGTTCATTTAATATTGTTACCATTCATGTTCAATTCATTCTTTTAAACAAATTTAGATTTCCCTTACACTTATCTTTTGCAAAATACCTTTATATGTTGTTAAGACGAAGTTAAAAACAAAATAAAACATTTTCACAATGTAATTTGAAACATGAATCATAAATAATAAAAATAAAACATATATACGGAAACAAATAAAATCAAATAAACAAACAAACAAAACAAACAAAGCTTGGGTTGCCTCCCAAGAAGCGCTTTTCTTTATTAACGAGTCTTGTAGCTAGACTCAAAGTCACGTTCACCTAGTATCACTAATGCTCACGTATCCAAGTGTGAGCCACCTAATTGTTGCCTCATCTCTCTTATAGTCATCACTTAGCTCTAAACATCCGGATCGTTTTCACTAATGCTCACGTATTCATGTGGATATTTGAGCCCTTTCCTTATATCGTTTTCACTTAATATGCCATGAAGGGGAAGCCTATTACATCTCTCAGTAGAGAAATCCTTAAACCTAGGGTGAGCACGGGGCATTTGGTAGACAAAATCCTCATCCCCGTCTGAGAATGTAATTAACCCTTCATTCAGTTTCTCATCTAACCTGGTTAGCCTTTTAAAGGGTTTACCAAACACAACTTGGGTAAAGCTACTATCAATAAATTCTCCTAGATCCTTCATAATCATAAAATCCACTTGATAGGCAAAGCATCCTACAAACACGTGCAATATCATACCCCTAGCAACAATATCATCTCCTTGATATTCTAACCCATTTACCATGATTTTATTGTATTCAGTACGCGAAATTATGTTCATTGGTAAAGATGAGTTAAGGTAGGCGTCAAAGCTTCTAAATCCAATTTTACAAGGGAATTGCAAATTAAACAAACTATCTTTCTCAATCTTTGTTCTAGGGTCAACATACTTGAGAGGGTTATCTTCCTCTTCTCCGTTAGGATCATCTATCACTTCCCCATCACCTAAGTCCTCATCGGAATCCGACGAATAATAAAAAGGGCTATTTTCATGGTCGGTGTCTTGGTCAGATTCGTCCATATCAGAATTGTTGTTAAAGTGATGATCGGGTGACAGATTTGGTGGGTTTTCATTTTTAGCAGTAGGGTGTAGATTGGGTAGTTGGAAATTCATACGATGGAAAACATGATTAACAGGGATCAAACGATCAATATTGCTCATGAAGAAGTCAAGATGTAATATGAAACTACGAACAAAAGCACAAAGAATAAGATAGACTAAAGAAGACCTAAGAAAAAAATAAAATAAAATCTCACTAGAAGGGAATCTAGTGAGTAGACCTAGATAAAAATAAAATTCAACCTAAGCAATAACTATTCCCCGGTAGCGGCGCCAAAAACTTGATGCGTGGTTTGCGACCTACGCAGTAGGTTTTACCTCTCAAGGGATCTTAAGAAGCTTGCAATCCCCACCAGGCAGTGTACCTGACCGATGTAGTATAGTGAAGTGGCAAGTACCGGGGGATGGATCGTTCTCTCGGGGAATAGTGTCGTTAGGATTGAAAACTACTCTAGTTAGGTCTAAGGGTGATTCTTTTTGTATTTTTATATTTTATGGAAAGCAAGTAAAAATCTCGGGTATTTGGAAGAGTGGGCAGAATTAGTTGCAAGTCAACTAACCCAAATAACTACAAATGCAAAGAAAATAAAATAACAAGAAGAAGAGGTGTGGTTACTTGTGGTGAAAACACTCTCTCTATGGGCGATTTTTGGCCGCCACCCCCTCCTCACTTTTCCGGCCAAATTTAGTCCTAGAATCGCCTCTCTACCTCCTAATCAGGGGTATGCAATCAATTTCCTAGGATTATCTTCTTTAGAAGGGGTGGTGTGTCCTTTGTCTGCTCGTTATTTGCCTAAAAACCCTAACTGACTCTATCATGTATATCTATCGATTCTCTATCAATTTTTTTAGGGTATCGTTTTTAATTTGGGGTTGTTATCTATTGGGCGATCTACATCCATCCCTAATCGTTCAAGGAATCCCTAAATCGCTGCTACTTTTTTCTTGATCGTTTGGGTTGGGGAACTACATATATCAGGCTTTTGCTTGCTGGTATATGGTTTATCTTTGATTGGTTGGAGATCGTGGCATGTTACTGCTTAATTCTAGTCGGTTTATTTTGGTTGATCGATTATAATAACATGGTGCGATCTGGTTGGGTTTTGCTGCGCTTATTGTTTTACGAAACCCTAAAATTTTAGGGTTCGTATATTATTTTCTGCTGTGCTTGTTGGTGACGATGGATCTGGTTGTTGATTGAATGTCAACCTTTGCAAGGGGTTGTTTGTTATTTGTATGTTCTAATCAAGATGTTTGTGTTATGTATGTGGGTTTTAGAGAGATGGAAGTTAAGTNGATCGATTATAATAACATGGTGCGATCTGGTTGGGTTTTGCTGCGCTTATTGTTTTACGAAACCCTAAAATTTTAGGGTTCGTATATTATTTTCTGCTGTGCTTGTTGGTGACGATGGATCTGGTTGTTGATTGAATGTCAACCTTTGCAAGGGGTTGTTTGTTATTTGTATGTTCTAATCAAGATGTTTGTGTTATGTATGTGGGTTTTAGAGAGATGGAAGTTAAGTTTAGGGATCTTCTTCAAAAACCCTACCTGTTATTCATTGATCCTGCTGCTAATGACTATCATGTTGCGGATCGTTTATGGGCATGTTAGGGTTTAGACCCTATTATTGATTTGATTGGTGGGTTTATGTTCTAGTGCTGCTGCTGATTGACTACAATGAAGCTAGGGTTGGCTCTAAAACCCTAGCAATTAGATCGTTTCACTTACCTGCTGTCTTGTGACATTTGTTAATGGAAGTTAGGGTCGAAACCCTATTGATTATTGTTTATGGGATGTTTACTACTGTTATGGTTTGCTGCTATTAACTATGAATGGAGTAGTATTGGTTGGTACGCAATCATGGGGGAATATTGGCGATGCTGATTCTACTATTATGCTATTCATCTTGTGGCTGCGTTTGGATGGTTGTTTGGGGGTCTCGTACACCCTATGCTTTGTGTTGTTTGGATCGGCTGCATGTTGCTGGATTCTTTATTCTATTTGCAGCGGAATGGTCTATCTCATGGTTTGTGAAACTTTGAGTCTTGGTTAACTCCATGAATTCCACTCGGATTGGTGTGGAGAATGGTTCAAGGTTTCTTTGGTTTTTATGCAAGTTCAGGTTCTATGTGGATGGGATCACATGGAAGATTGATGGAAGTTCTACGATGGCTATGTTCTTGGTGCTACCTTAGTGAATCATGTGTTAATTCTTATTTTTATTCACTTGTATAGTCATTGTAGGTGGTAAGTTGTATTATGTAAGTTATAAGAATGGCGTGTCATTCTTATATGAGAGTCTGTAAGTGTCCTAAGGGACTGAGATGAGGGAAGTCACCCTCATCCTTTGTACTTCAATATTTTTGGTGTAATATATTTTACCGGGGTGAATTAACCCTTTTACCCAAAAAAAATAAAATAACAAGAAAGTTAAAGTGGTTGTGAAACTTATATGGAGAAAAGTGTGTTTACTTAGATTTCATTACTCCCTAGCTATCTTTTACCGGTTAATTGGTTTGTTACAATTGTGAGGGTGACGGCTTGTATTCCTTAATACCATTCGTAGGGCCGTGTATGATCTTCCCTAACTCTATATGCGCAAACTTCATTCCATTGCGACACGTTTAGTATCCAAACTATGAAATCGCTAGTAATTACTCATGCATTCAAGCAAGTCACCGATTGGAAGTTAGCTAGTTTTCTTAAGCCTACCATCGACATCACCCACCCACAACAATCAATAACAAACCAACAACAAGTAATCAATAGCTAGGTTTCATTAGATATAAGCAAACACAAGACAAACCTAGCCTAGCATGTTAATTTAAAGACAAGCAAAAGATATAATCACAAAACACATAGACATATTGAATGATTTAATAGAAGACTTATCTTTAATTAATCATGGATGAATCAAAGGTGAAAAGCCCTTGAAAAAGGCAGAAAATTCGACCTAGGGTTTATCCCTGAAGTTCTCCCAAAAGTTACACACTTAATGAAGAAAAAAATCCTAAAATACATATAGAAAATACATTCTGACGGCNCAAGCAAAAGATATAATCACAAAACACATAGACATATTGAATGATTTAATAGAAGACTTATCTTTAATTAATCATGGATGAATCAAAGGTGAAAAGCCCTTGAAAAAGGCAGAAAATTCGACCTAGGGTTTATCCCTGAAGTTCTCCCAAAAGTTACACACTTAATGAAGAAAAAAATCCTAAAATACATATAGAAAATACATTCTGACGGCGTCAGGTTATAATTCCTGATGCCGTCAACTCGCCATGTCTAGGGTTGTCGGATCACCTAGATCTAATTCTGATGCCGTCAGCCTTTAAAACCTTATGGGCCGTCTCTCTTTAACTTAACACCTGACGGCCTATGACTTGTAACACCTGACGTCGTCAGGTATAAATTTGTAGAATCCTTCTTTGGTCGTCTAGTAGAGTCTGAATCCACTCCTTTATCTTCAGGTGACGGCGTCAGCATCCAAAGCCTGACGCCGTCAGGTAGGAATTCCAGCTTGATTTGGGACTTTGTCGTTTTCTTCACTTTTTTTTGGGGTAAAGGGGAATAATCCTGTACCCCGGTAAAATGCATTAACCAGAAAAACATTGAAGTATAACGGATGAGGGTGGCATCCCTCATCTCAGTCCCTTAGGACACTTACAGACTTTCATATAAGAATGACACACCATTCTTATAACTTACAAAATGAACCTACCGATAATGACAAAAGTAAGTAAAACATTACAATACTACTCAAGGATGTACTTGAGCCTTCTAAATCACTATATCAGTCCATGCTTCCACGAAGAATCCTCCAACTTGCCCAATCAAGTCCATCTGCTACTTCTATTAGTATTATGCACGAAACATAATCTAATAACCTAATAAGAGTTCGATACCTAGCAAATCAAATTTGACAACATAAACAAGGGTATAAACGACCCTACTTCCAGCATATGACATCTTGAACTTGTAATCTTCCATACACAGCTGCAATCCATTTCCCATTGGTATGCTAATACTAACCAGCTGAAAAGAAGTTTATCATCAAAGAATATAGTGATCCATACATGAATCAACAAAGTCATAGCAAATCAAAATTGCAAAACAATCCAAAAGAAACCTTGAACCATTCTCCAAACCAATCCGCGTGAAATTCATGAAGATAATAGAGGCACAAAGTTTCACAAACCATGAATTAGACCAAGCTGCACTTAAGACACCAACACGCAGCTGATCCAATCAACACCAAGTAGGGAAAACGGTCCCCTAACACCCACATCATCATGCCATACAGATTCACAACAGCATCAAGCAACAAACCAAGGAATCCATCACAATATGACATGATACAACACACCATGCAAGTCGATATGAACAACCTGCCATAGACACAACAAGGGTTTATCAACCCTAACATCCAATAACAACAAAAACGATCACAAGACCAGCAATAAAGGAAACCCTAATAATTAGGGATACGTTATCTTCATAGATCAGTCCCAAAAACGCCTTAGCAAAGAAGAATATGCAGGTATGTATGCGAATCAAGGCAGAATCAGCACCTAATCTTGTGAAAGTAACACGAATTAGGGTTTTTGAACAAGTTACCCTCAAACTTAACTTCCAATATCAGGCAGCTACTCCTTGAAAAATTAGGCAAGAATCATAATCAGATCAGTAGCCCTCAACACATCAAACAGTAGAGTATAGAAAACCCTAACATCCATAGCTACATCAAAACGGATCACCAGTAAATAGAACATGAAAAAATAACAGCAAGATCCAATGATGCAACGAAACATCCAGCAACATAGCACACTCATCATAAAGCTTAACGACCCTAATCTCAGCATTGCCATCATTCCATAGAACATGAGATTAATAACGATCAGTACATGACAAACGAGACACATAGGATCGTGAAACCCTAACTGACAACACAACTTCAAAAACATAGGGTTAAACCCTAACTTCAAGCAGCAAAATTCACTCTCCAATACCTTATAACACTGATACTATCGTGGATTAATCTCTGTATTACTTCCCTATAGTCGCTTTTTTATTTGGTTGACGATTTATTGAAGGTTAGGGTTTCGATTTTTATTAAATATAGAATCGCTGGTTTTAGGGTTTGTTAAGTCGGTGCTGATTTTATTGCATGTAATCATTATGAGGGTCGGTTAATAATGGGTATTTATGGCTGTTTAAGGTTTCATTAATGATGTTCGATTGTTAGGGTTTCGTTTATTGTTTGTTCTCAATCGCTGGTAGTTTGGTTTTAGTTTTTTTTTCCAATCGTTCGTTGTTTTTTTGGGTTTCTCTTATTTGATTTCTTAGAGTTTCGTTATTGCTGCTGTTATGGAGTCGGTTTCTAACCAATCTAATGTTCCTAAATCGGTTCTAAAGAAGTCGGTTTCCTTTAGTTCTGAGGTTTTGAATGAACCACATGGTGATGTAACGTCTGCTGGGCAACATGATGAAGTTGAAGAGGCTTCGTTGTTAAGTAGCTTAGCAGCCAAGGTACGTAATGTTGACGGTAAGATATTGGGCAAGGATGGTAAGGTTATGAAAGCTTATAGAGGTGTTAGATTTGTGGATAGTGTGGTGTCTACGAACCAAAATGTTAATG
>LBNU01008633.1:104730-132554 GCA_014162995.1 Artemisia annua | reverse complement strand
ACAACCATTTACTTTTTCTAGTTATTTTATTTTATTTGCAAAAGTAGTTATTTGGGTTAGTTGACTAGCAACTAATTCCGCCACTCTTCCAAAACCCAAGATTTTTACTTGCTTTTATAAAATATAAAAATACAAAAAGAATCATCCCTCAACCCTTAGACCTAATTAGAGTAGCTTTTCAAGCCTAACGACACTATTCCCCGAGAGAACGATCAATCCCCCGGTACTTGCCACTTCACTATACTACATCGGTCAGGTGCACTGTCTGGTGGTTAAGATTCTCAAAATCCTTGAGAGGTAAAACCTAAGTGCAAAGGTTGCAAAACCACGCATCAAGAATAAGGGGAGGTTGGTTGTATGAGAAATTAAACTGTTTTGTTGATCTTTGTATGATTTTCCACACTGCTAGATGACAAATAGTGATATTAAGAAAGTTCGACTCCTTAAAAGTTAAAATCCAACTCGATCGTTCTTTGACAAATATGTTCTGAGCAAGTTTCAACATTTTAAATAAGAAGAAAAATACACAGGTGAAAAATGTAACATTACATGCAACATTTAATTTGAGACATACGTATATATTTCCTTAATTAAGGTTTTGATTTTGAGCCAACTATTTATGAGGTGTGAACACATCGTCACAAAACCTCAAATCGGGTAATGCCTTCCTTTCATGAGATTATTAACATGCCCAATATATTCCTTATTTGTTCATGCACCTATAGTACGTACGTCATATTTTTATTTTTCTTTTTTGCGTTTTTTTACTTGTAAATAAACTATTGAGAGTTCTTTCAACCTAATTGGTCGATCGAGGGTCGAGAAAACAAACCGAACTTTGTCTATATCAATAGTTCTAAATCAAGATACCACCAAAAAGAAATGCATTATTTTACTTTCACAAAGCTACTTTAAACAAGTAGCCTTTAATCTTAACCGTGAAAACCCAGTAAAATGCCATCAAACTTTGTCTTTTTTAATTGTCCCCATCTCAATATATACAATGCAAAGCATAGTAAGTTTCGAAAAAGGAAAAACGGTCGCTAAATCCTCACGAATTCACTGTCAAGATGGCCTAGTCGGCTTAGGCATGCTGATGTCCTCACGAAAGATCTCATTTTTTGACATGGCCACATGCAAAGTGTCGGAAACGGCTATATGGATACACTAGTTAAGCCGTTTACATCTCATGAAATCAGCGATTAACGGTTCTAGATTATAAAAACCTTTGTATATCTACAATCAAGTCATATATATGATACCAGAAAACTGTAACCACGTGCTAATCTATGCAACATCCAACAATCTGAGCTTTAAAAATAGTAGGATTGATCAGCATGTTGTCATGTTGTGGTTTATATACTATAACTATTACAGTAGTAATGTGTAGCTATCTTTGTCCAAACAAAATAAATAAATGACAACTTGTGTCGTTACTGAACTTTTCATATATAAAATACTACTAGTACTAGTTCATTGAAAGAGAACTCAGTAGCTTTCATCTTTCTTAGTAAATCCGATATAGCCGAAACTGAGATTATGGCTCAAGACGAGATACGAGCTCCACTTGTAGCTCAAACCATTGATGAAAAACATGCAAGCAACAAGGAGAGTAACTTCATGGTTTATCTCAGCACATTTGTTACTGTTTGTGGTTCTTTCGCCTTTGGATCGTGTGTAAGTTCGAAAGCTGACTTATATTCACTTAGAATAGTATAAAACCATAAAACTGATTAAGTGAATAACTGAACTTTGTTTTTAGGCAGGGTACTCGTCGCCTACACAATCAGCCATCAGGGAAGAGCTAAACCTATCGCTAGCCGAGGTTAGTGTTTTTAGTAATTTTAAGCCCAAAATGAACATGACTAGAATGTTTTAGAGTTTTACTATATGTTGCTTTTTTGCAGTATTCGTTGTTTGGCTCAATTTTGACATTTGCTGCTATGATCGGGGCGATCACGAGTGGACCCATTGCTGATTTTGTTGGTCGTAAAGGGGTGAGTTCTAATAGAAGTCACAAGATGAGTGGTCGAGTAGCTGGTTGGGTTGACTCCCAAACACATTTTAACCGTATAATACTTATAAATGAAGAGTAAACTACAAAAATTGTCTTTTAATGGAATTTATAGAAATCGTCTCTCATCGATACTGTTTGCATAAATAGTCCCATAATTGCACTGTTTGCCGAATGTCTCCATCTTGTTATTAGGCGTATCATTATGATGAGTTTTGGTTGTATCAGTCCTTTTTTGATAAGTAAATGGGTCTAAGTTGTCGTTCTAAGTACTAGTTCGAATCAGTGCTATATGCAAAAATTAATACAAAAAATGTAAACAGGCATTGAGGATATCGAGTGTATTCTGCACAGCAGGATGGCTAGCAATATACTTTGCAGAGGTATGTAAAGTCCTAATCATTACTAATTAACATGTTTTATATTTGGATGAGATGAAGAGGTTTTTCGTGTACGACAGGGTCCTTTGGCACTGGATATCGGAAGACTAGCTACAGGATACGCGATGGGTGTGTTTTCTTATGTTGTCCCGGTGTTCATAGCAGAAATTGCCCCTAAAAATCTACGAGGCTCGTTAACAGCTGCAAATCAGGTTGGATCGGAACTGTCTTATATTTGAGATACAGTATATTCGAAATCACAACAGCAATGCATACACTTAGTTAAAAAAATCGCAAGCACGCTAGTGGTTTACATATAGTACATGTATAATTTGCATATCGGTAGGTGATGTTGCTAAAAGTTTGGTCAAATACGTGATCTATGTATGCAGCTTATGATCACTGCAGCAGTGTCACTTAGCTTTGTTATCGGAACCTTGATCACATGGAGGACCTTGGCATTAATAGGTAGAAACATTCAAAACACACTCTTATTATCATTTGGCTCGAAGTTCACTAGTCGAGATTTTTTTATAATTACTTGAACCTTAAATGACATATCAGCATTGTACATTTGCAGGACTGGCCCCATGTATTGTTTTAGTTACGGGATTGTTTTTCATACCCGAGTCTCCTAGATGGCTGGTAAGATCTAATTTTTTGCGTGGTTAAATTCCCACACAAATAGTAATAAGAAAGCCGTGTCTAACTAATGTGCAGGCTAAGACAGGTAACAATAAAGAGTTCCGGGTGGCACTTAGAAAACTTAGAGGAAAAGATGCAGATATATCTGAAGAAGCCGATGAGATTCAGGTTCATGTCACATATTTTTGCTTGTTTAACAAAATCTCTTAAAAGTTTAAGTTTATTCCAAATTTTAACCTTATTATGCATTGCTATTACGCAAATGTTTACAGGACTACATTCAAACACTAGAAAAGCTTCCGAAAGCGAATCTGTTTGATTTGTTTCAGAAAAGATATTCGCAATCCGTCATTGTATGTTCAATATCTTTTGCCACTAAATATCGTTCAGAAAGCTTTGCTTCAAATTATAACATCTATATTTCCGCTTTCTGATGTGAAGATTGGAGTTGGATTGATGGTTTGCCAACAATTTGGAGGAATCAACGGTATCTGTTTCTACACAAGTAGCATTTTCGAGTCTGCAGGTATATCATAAGACCCTTTATGCATTCAGGATTCAACTTGTGCTTTAATATAGAGCGGCATTTCAAATTGTCTGAATTCTTTCAGGATTTCCTGCTGATCTTGGAACAATAATCTATGCGTTGCTACAAATCGTTATTACCACGTTGAACGCGCTCTTTATAGACAAAGCGGGTAGAAAGCCACTTTTGCTGGTAAGTCAGATACATCCAATGCAACACCTACACTTTTCGTGTTGTAGGCATGATTTGAGACACACAGATTTAACGTTTTAGCTATATTTTTCAAGGTCTCGGCAATGGGATTGGTTTTGGGATGTCTTCTAACAGCACTTTCATTCTTCTTAAAGGTAACATTTCATTCGTTTATATCATTTTCTTTCTCTCATTAAACGTTACTTTTCACCTGTTAAACTTTACTTTGATCTTATGCTAACAGACTTATGAAATTGGACTATCAGCAGTACCTGCACTAGCCGTAACAGGCATATTGGTAATTTTTAACAATCATTTGAAAAGTCAGACTATATGATATCTTAAAGCTTACTGAATACTGACTAGATGTTTTTGTGAACATGTATAGTTGTATATAGGCGCGTTTTCAGCTGGAATGGGAGCAATTCCATGGGTTATAATGTCCGAGGTAATTAATCCAAAATCAATTACATTTTCTCATACCTTGATAGCTTGATCCCCCTACATTAGAATAACTGTGTGCTTATTCTGTTTCCAGATATTCCCGATTAACATAAAAGGGGCGGCTGGAAGCCTTGCTACTTTAGTAAACTGGTTTGGCGCGTGGCTGATTTCGTTCACGTTCAATTATCTCGTGAGCTGGAGTTCATATGGTAAGCTTACACAACAAAAGTTTCATTTTTGCTAATAGGTTCAATGGGTGAAAACCTGTCCTAACAATTTCTCGTTATGATATGTTACATGAATCGTTTTTCTTGTGTGATCACAGGCACATTCATCATTTACGCAGCGGTATATGCAGGTGCAATTGTGTTTGTGATAAAAATGGTACCGGAAACAAAAGGAAGAACACTAGAACAAATACAAGCCGCCATAAATGGCTAGAAACGAGCTAGATCGAATTCATTCTTAGGTCTTATTGACAACGTTTTTGTTCATTTTTATGTCATTTTCATTGTTTTATTTTTATTTAGCAAGTAACTCGTCGAATAATGTACTTGTTTTGATGGTTTCACTTTTGTGTCTAGTGGTATGTGAGTTGCCCACTAACCTAGAGTTTGTGGGTTCAAGTCTCGCTGGAGGCATTTGTGAGATATATTGTGAGATAATTGGCATACGTATGAAAAAAATTGCCGTTCAAAAAAGAAAGTCTTAGAATTCATAAAAGATGAAGTAACAAATACTATAGTAAACAATAACATTAAAGGCTTTATTATTTCTAGGCCCAACTATTAACAGGCTTACGGTATACAAAATAAACATTAGTTGCCACACACTTATAGGTTGGTTGCTTGTATTGTTTTGGACAAAAGTACACAATCACCAAATTTTACATGAGATATTACATTAACCATTTGTCCATCACAGATGAACCAAGACATTACAATGTGTATAGCCATTAAACTCTACACTAAACATAACTTTAATATGTCGTTTATTCGCAATTACGACTTCCTATAACATCTTTGTTGATAGGTCAGATGTGTACCGCTAAACTACAAACCTGCTACGTTTCGATAAACAAAAATTATCATTTAATCACAAGCACGAGTATCTCACTAATCATATCAAAACATAACAAAACCATAAATTTTCATTCAAAAACTCCCAAACATCCATATTAAGCAACTACAAAGCTTAATCGATTCGACTTTATTCCTAGAACAAAAAACAAAAACAAGTTCTGCGACTTTTTTTTTTTTTTTTTTTTTTCATCATCATCATAAAAAAAAACCCTTGAATCAATCAAACCGAGCGCCTAACGAGGGGCGACAACACTCGTTCTCGAGGTCCAACACGTTGATCATCAGTCAAAAGCCACATCTTGAGCCTACCATTCCTCACAGGGCTTCTAACCAACTGTGGGGACCGGTTCGGTACCATAAACATCGTCAGCCGTCCATTTTCCCTCTTTGTCACTAGATCAAATCTCGGCCGTCCATTTACATTCAAAACAGTTAATTCTGGCGGGAAACTGTAACTAACTACTTTTTCATCAAAACTAACTTGTTTCACATCACTTTTTGACTCATCGACCTCGGCCGAAGGTGCTTGAGGGTCGACATTGACAATGGAGTTCATGGCGCGATTTCGATAGGTTTTTTCTGGTTCTTAAAAAAGTGATGATCTTGTTATGTATTTATAGAGTGAAATGAACGAGTTAAAATGGTAAATGATCACAAATTTTAATAGAGTAAATATTTTCTGTTTTGAATGTGAATGGTTTTATTAAGTTTCTGTTATTATGGAGATTATAATACGTATCTTTGCCTTATAAATGTTTATAAAAATGAAATGTGAATCATTTTGTTATAAATAGTGCTTATTTGGAAGGTTATATATGATAAGTGATAAGGTGATGACGTTGAACAAAGTGTGTAAATAATGAGATCATTTGAATAAAGTGAATAAATCGTAAACTTTTGGTTTGAGAATCTTTGCAAGTATGGTAATTTTATTGTAAAATTTTAGCATATTTTTATTTTAGTTAAAGAATTGTTTTCATCTAAATTTACGTTTGAAAGGTTTATGTGTATGATAAGTAATAAGGGGTGATTACATTGAATATAGTTAGTTAGTGATCATTAAGAGATTTTGATAACTTTGGTTATGGGTACATAAGATTAGGCAAACATTTTTGTGATAAGTTATTAGTTGTATACTATTGTCAAGCTGTGCATCGATATAATGTTGCGAGAGTTTTTGATTGCCTATAGAATGGCGGAGGTTTTACGTGGCAATGACAACGGAAATAACAGGGCCGCATTCCTCATTTCGATCCTCATTTCTACGTCCCGTCACGGAATGAGCTTGCATCCCCATCTCCAACTCTCCGTCCCTAACGGAGATCTCCGTAGGGATTCGAGGATTTTTCTCACCTATCAGATAAACGTTGAAACTCAAAAAACATATTAAAAATAGGGTTTTGTTAACCACAACCCATGAGGTTATGATTAAGGTTACCATAACTGGAAAATCAATAATTAATTAATATTAAACATTCCATGTTTAACAACAATTTTTATAATTATCATCATTAAATGTATATAAATACGGAAATAATTAGTTCATTAAATGCTAATTTCACATATATGATGCTTATCTACAACTCATAGTGTTGTGGTTAACAAAACCCTTAAAAATATATATAAAAAAATGCAATTCATATAATGTCTTTTACAATGTGGTTCCAACAATTTAATGCATCCAAAGTATTAGAACATCCAATATTATATCAAAATAGTGTATACATGACTTTCGGACAAAAGTTAGTCGGAGAATGTGTAGTTAGTTTTTATACTTTTAAGGTATTTTACGAACAATATACCAAATATTTACATAATTAATACTCATATACATACATATATCATATGTGTAAATCTAGTATCAACATGCACATAAATTCAGTAAACATATACATAAATAAGATCAGGGCCGATTTGGAGTATAGTGATTTGTGTTATCCAAGTCTCTGACTCTTTCTCGATCCCGGGTCAACTAAAAAATTCCCCAGTAAAAATAAAGCAAAAAACCCAAAAGATGTATTTCCATTCCAAAAGACGTACTTTAAGCAACTCATTCAGAGAAACAAACAAATAAACAACCATAACTTAAACAAATCTTTTTTATTCTACTTTTAGCATTCATCGTAGCCCCACATCGACCCAGAACAACATACCACGACCACCGTCACCCCGACCCCTATACTTTATAAACTCATAATTTTTTAACTTCTTATTTTTATATTGTATGTCTAAAATGTGGGTTAAACGTTAGAGTACATAAAAAATGAATTTATGTCTTAAAACGCATTAATCATATAAACACTTAAATAAGCAAATCCCCAACCACCCTCCAAAACAACTTATCTCAGTGACAATAAAAAATAAAAACAACTTTTTTGGATGGTAGTTGGAAATTACTTATTTAATTGTTCATATGATTAATGCGTTTCTAGGACTAATAAATATGGGTTTTTGTACTCGTAAAAAATCTGGGGTTTTATTAATGTTCTTGGTATTCTTGATTTTGGGGATAAAAATAATTGCAAATTCAAAAGAAATAAAAAAAAATGAGAAAGAAGACGAGGGTATATTAGTCATTTCGCAGGGCTTTGACCTTGACTAACGAAAAAAATAACGAGCGTTAGTGAAAGGGACATAATTTGTTCAAAAGTGTGAATAATAATGACATTTTTTGTAATTAAATTTTGAGAGTGGCAAAGGGTGCAAAAATAAGATATCACAAGGACATTTTTTGTAAAAAAATAAGTTACTGAAAATTTAAAGGGCAAACTACAAAAAATGTCCTTCTTGTATCTCATTTTTGCACCGTATGCCACTCACAAACTTTAATTACAAAAAAATGCTATTATTGTTCACACTTTTGAACAAATTATGTCCCTTTCACTAACGCTCATTATTTTTTCCCGTTAGTAAAGGTCAAAGCCTTGCGAAATGATTGATATACCCTCGTCTCCTTCCCTATGCCACTCCCTAACTTTAATTACAAAAAAATGCTATTATTGTTCACACATTTGAACAAATTATGTCCCTTTCACTAACGCTTATTTTTTTTCGTTAGTCAAGGTCAAAGCCCTGCGAAATGACTGATATAACCTCGTCTCCTTCCCCACTTTTATTTTCTTTTGAATTTGCAATTATCAAAATCAGGAACACCAAGAACGTTAATAAAAACCCATATTTTTCACAGGTACAAAACTCAAAACCAATATGAATTCAACACTGTATGTTTGTAATTGCTTGCATAATGTCCCCAAGTATAAAGCAACTTCCGCATCCACTGGTTCAGTTGAATGCCATGATATACATAAATACAAAATCATACATTCATAGAACACCACAATAAGTTCATAACTTTCGTCTGTAGTATAAAGTAACACATGAAAGCAAAAAGATAAGAATTTACTATACCAACTACAAAGAGCTCAACCTGTTCAAGAGACTTTCAGAGCTGTACTTAACATAACTCAAAACATAAGCAACGTTGGCTAATGTAAGAGCACTAACATAGTTTTCTCATGTTAGTTACTACTTTACACGTTATCTGAAGAGGTTTTGAAGTGAAAGATGATAGGTAAATTGTACTGCATTGCGATTTACCGTTTTACCGTAATACCGTTTACAATATTTTCATTCAAAAGTTTTAGGAGAGTTATTATACAACATGTCAACATCGTAATAAATAGGCTATAAATGGTGCAAACTCAATTACTCAAGCAATTATATACTAACCTTCTGATGCATTGCTTTCAACGACAAAATTGTTTTATACTTTGACCACCGTGAAACTTTACAAGCCCAACCTTCAACAATGCCTCCATGACAGACACCCCAATTGATTCGTAAGTTTCTACATTAAGGTACTTAAGAAGCTCTATTGGGTCTCCATTACAAGACTTCATAAGCCATTCATCTTTCATTAATTTAAGACATTCCTTGGTCACAGTTGTAGAATGATCAACAAGTCCTCTCTTGAGTATACTTGTCCTCTACTTGATTGGATCGGCCATTTACAACACACTCAAAGGTGAAAAAACGACTTGCTAATTGATTATAACCAATGTGCAATTCATGCTCCACTTACTCAAAATATGGGTTTTTTGTTCCAGTGAAAAATTTTGGTTTTTATTAACGTTCTTGGTGTTCTTGATTTTGGGGATAAAAATAATTGCAAATTTAAAAGAAAATAAAAGTGAAAAAGAAGACGAGGGTATATTAGTCATTTCGGAGGGCTTTAACCTTGACTAACGAAAAAATAACGAGCGCTAGTGGAAGAGTAATAATTTGTTCAAAAGTATGAAAAACAATGACATTGTTTATAACTAAAGTTTGGGAGTGGCATAGAGTGTAAAAATGAGATACCACAAGGTCATTTTTTTGTAATTTGCACAAATATAAACTTCGTTTAATACACAGAATTTATAAGAGATTTTAAGACGAATAATATTTCAACTTTGAAAATTAAATGATA
The DNA here is from genome assembly GCA_014162995.1 of Artemisia annua. NCBI lineage: Eukaryota > Viridiplantae > Streptophyta > Magnoliopsida > Asterales > Asteraceae > Artemisia > Artemisia annua. The sequence goes on along the minus strand of LBNU01008633.1, from coordinate 122,803 downwards.
CTCAATATAACTTATAAAAAAATCTATTTTTATAATCTTACAAAAGTTAATTTTGCATATATTTAACCTTTTATAGGCCCAAGCTTCTCTCCAACAAATGGGAGGTGATTTACACTTTTTTTTTTAATAATTAATTAATTAATTTATTTGCACACACCATACAAGTTATTAAAGTAGGAGTAAATATGGTACAACTGTTTGATTTGATACTTGAAGTGTCTCGGTAAAAAAAGAAGGTGTGCAATTCCCCCACCAAACAATGTGTTAAAAAAAGGATAATATCTTTAAAAAGCATAATTCTTATCCAAAAATATTCCTCTGGGTATCGAATAATTTTTTTTGCTTATATGGGCATTGAACTTTCAATTTTTGACTTTTTTGAAGTACTTTGTGACGTTTTTGGCCCTCAAATTATTAAAAATCCAGATCTAATAAAAATGTTACAAAATTACATCAAAAAGTTTGAAATCAAAAGTTTAGTACCCAAAAAGTCCGGAATCGAAAGTTCCTACTCGTATAAGGAAAAAAAAAATTGTTTGTGGACAAGTATGTTAAAAAAAAAGATATATTAATAAATGAAGAAAGAGGCCTAATAAAAAAGAAATAAAAACGTGTTGTTGGTGTGAAGGAGGAGGTTGTTGAGAGTTGAGGCCCCAAAAGAAAGAAGAAATATTATTGATCTGGAATGAATGGATCTGGAGTGAATTAGTCAATAGTAATAAGAAGGAGGGAATGGAGTTGAGTTGTGATAGCTCAGTAGGAACAGTAGTTTGGGTCCGAAGGAAAAATGGGTCGTGGTGGCCGGGTCAGATTCTGGACGGTCATTTGATGTCCCCCCGACCTGGTGGTACTCCTGTTAAACTCCTTGGCAGAGAGGATGCCAGTGTGTAAGTCCCACTTTTATTATTATTTATTATTTCTCATTCAATTCAATTACATACCAATAAATAGCATGATCAAGCCTCACGCCTTAGCGGAGGCGGCAAAAAATATAAAAATATTTATATATTTCTATCATATTTTGATATATATCGAGTTTACAAAAAGACGTGACATAAGGCGTGGCGTGGTGGCATGATCAAGCCTCGTGCATAGACGGAACTTATACATTTTTTTTTGGAGGGGCCGAATTTATTTTGGAGGGGCTGAATCGGAGATTTGTTTGTAACCTAATTTTTGATAAATTTTCACTTTTAAGAATTTGGTTTGACTTTTATTTTAAAATAACTGCTCAGGTACTAATTTTGTCAAGTTTTGAAAGTTGGGGGACTGAAACTGCCAATTATGCAACCTTTGTACAATTTTCATTTGTTTTTGATCATTTTGCATTTAAAACATATAAAACACGATCTTTGGGATATTTTCAGTATTTGGATGTGTTTCCGAGTGTTTTCACGTGTTTTGGCAGTTAAAATATGATAAAAATGATGAGTATTTACACACTCATCATACATCAAGGTACTTAAGAAGCTCTATTGGGTCTCCATTACAAGACTTCATAAGCCATTCATCTTTCATTAATTTAAGACATTCCTTGGTCACAGTTGTAGAATGATCAACAAGTCCTCTCTTGAGTATACTTGTCCTTTACTTGATTGGATCGGCCATTTACAACACACTCAAAGGTGAAAAAACAACTTGCTAATTGATTATAACCAATGTGCAATTCATGCTCCACTTACTCAAAATATGGGTTTTTTGTTCCAGTGAAAAATTTTGGTTTTTTTTAACGTTCTTGGTGTTCTTGATTTTGGGGATAAAAATAATTGCAAATTTAAAAGAAAATAAAAGTGGAAAAGAAGACGAGGATATATTAGTCATTTTGGAGGGCTTTAACCTTAACTAACGAAAAAATAACAAGCGCTAGTGGAAGAGTAATAATTTGTTCAAAAGTATGAAAAACAATGACATTTTTTATAACTAAAGTTTGGAAGTGGCATAGAGTGTAAAAATGAGATACCACAAGGTCATTTTTTGTAATTTGCACAAATATAAACTTCGTTTAATAGACAGAATTTATAAGAGATTTTAAGAAGAATAATATTTCGAACATTTGAAAATCAAATGATACTCCATATAACTTATAAAAAAATCTATTTTCATAATCTTACAAAAGTTAATTTTGCATATATTTAACCTTTTATAGGCCCAAGCTTCTCCACCAAATTGGCAGGTGATTTACACTTATTTTTTTTTTATTTTTTATTTTTTTTTAATAATTTATTTATTTATTTATTTGCACACACCATACAAGTTATTAATGTAGGATGTAAATTTGGTATAACTCTCTGATATGATACTTGAAATGTCTCGGTAAAAAAAGAAAGTGTGCAATTCCCCCACCAAACAGTTTGTTAAAAAAAAGGATAATATCTTTAAAAAACATCTTTCTTATTCAAAAATACTCATCGAACAATTTTTTTTTGCTTATATGGGTATTGAAGTTTTAATTTTTGCCTTTTTGAAGTAATTTGTGATGTTTTTTGCCCTCAAATAATTAAAAATTCTGGGGCAAAAATGTCACAAAAGTATCTCAAAAAGTTTAGTACCACAAATTGGTACTAGTATAAGAAAAAAAAAAAATTGTTCAATATACTACATCCGTCTCAAAATATAAGTCCAATTTGACTTTTTGAATCGAGTATTATATAATGCAAAACCGTAGCGAGTATATTTATAAAAGAAGAAAGAGGCCTAATAAAAAAGAAATAAAAACGTGTTGTTGGTGTGAAGGAGGTTGTTGAGAGTTGAGACCCCAAAAGAAAGAAGAAATATTATTGATCTGGAATGCATGGATCTGGAGTGAATTAGTAAATTGATATAAGAAGGAGGGAATGGAGTTGAGTTGTGATAGCTCAGTAGGAACAGTAGTTTGGGTCCGGAGGAAAAATGGGTCGTGGTGGCCGGGTCAGATTCTGGACGGTCATTTGATGTCCCCCCGACCTGGTGGTACTCCTGTTAAACTCCTTGGCAGAGAGGATGCCAGTGTGTAAGTCCCACTTTTATTATTATTATTAATTCCCATTCAATTCAATTACATACCAAAAGGGCTTGTGTGGGTTATAAATAGCGCGAGGCGTGGCGTGGCGGCATGATCAAGCCTCACGTCTTAGCGGTTAAGGCGAAGCTTTTGTAAGGCGGCACAAAATATAAAAATATTTATATATTTCTATCATATTTAATATATATCGAGTTTAAAAAAAGACCTGACATAAGGCGTATAATTAAATGGTTGTCGGTTCAAGTCCTGGTTTATACATGGTAGATAGTATGTGGTGTGTATATTATGAGATGGTTAGTTGCAGTTCTAAAAAAAAGAATAAAGTAAAAAAATCAATTCAATTAGATTACTCATTCAATTATCAAATGCCTGCCTGCCAGTGAATGGTTCAACCTCGAAAAGTCCAAGCGCGTTAAGCCCTTCCGCTGCGGCGAGTTTGACGACTGCATTCTCCGCGCCCAAGCCGGCACGCCTTCTCCTAAGAAGCGACAGAAATACGCCTGCAAGGCAGACGCCATTCTCCATGCTCTCCAACTCGAAAAACAACTCCTCCATAAGAACTGCCTAACCCCCGTTCCCTTGAATTCCAAACCCCCTTCCAATAACAACAACTCTCCTCCTGCTTCTTATCATCACAATGGCGATGATGACGACGACGGCATATGTAAGTTACAAATACGGTGATACTTGTCTACTTATTAAACACTGACAATGCCCATGTTTCCTGCCTATGTTTGAACTTTCAGATGATGCTGACCAAATTGAATTTATACCAAAAGTATTTGGAACATCTGAAACACGAGAAGATGAGAGCATGAGTGATGCTGATGAAAGTGATCAATCCCTACCGACTGTCTCCAAATGGCAATTGAAAGGAAAAAGGAACACTCGATCTTTGATGAAAGACACATCTGCTTCTGAATCCGTACCTGCAACGGTAGGTCAATTCCTCAACATGCCGAGTGAACTGACAACGGTCCTAAAGGATTCGGAGGTTAATGCAACCACAATCGATGAACTGCAAGAGGTTAATGCTATTTTTTTTAACACCCCTATAAAGTTTTCTGTGATTTTGATGCCAACTTATATAACAGGAATCGGCTTGTGTGATTTTGATGCAGAAACCAGGAACCCCACTACCGAAGACAATCATTGACTTTGCTGTACAATGTCACACCTGTCGCAAGTGGAGGAAATTGGAAACTGAAGAACATTTCGAGGAGTTCAGATCAAAACACACCAAAGACCGGTTTAACTGTAACAAACTCCCTGGGACCACCTGCGAGGATACCACCAATATCATGAACTACGATCCATCTCAAGTGTGGGCCATGGATAAACCTAACATCCCAAAAACACCACAAGGGTTTAAGAGAATAGTTAGTTTGAGAAAAAATTGCTCGAAATTGGATGTGCAGTATTTGACTCCTCAAGATAAAAAGATAAGATCAGGTGTGGAAATGGCGTGTTATCTTGATAAACATCCGGAATTTATGGATTTATCGCCATCTGATTTCTGTTTCATGGCTCCCAAGCTAACGCGTGACACTGTTTCTAAAAAGTTGTGGTAAAAGATCAGGCTAGTGACACTAAGAAGAAGAAAAATAAGAACGAAGCAGTAGTTTTTGAAGTACATGTCGTTATTTGAAGTAGTATTCGACCTATTTCTTATCATCTCATTATATCAGATGGGTAGTACCAAGCAGTAAGCTCATTGACGAGAAGTAATGTTGAGGTAGAGGTCGTTCATTTGAGATAGTAATAACCTAGCAATGTTCTAGAACAAGAAGTAAATGTCGTTCATTTGAGGTGTATCTTGAGAGGTTGCTTAGTAAACTAAGAAGCAAGTAAGATGATGATAGCATGATGTTTAACTATGGAAAATGCTGTGCATATACGAGTGTCTATTTTATGTAGTTTGGGCTAGTAAAATAGCCCGAAAACGTCCTGTGTCATATTGTATGAGCTGTTTTGTATGCATTACTATGTGCACAAGTGGAACAACTGGGATGTATCAGCAGCATTTTTGTTCCATAGAACTATTGGTTGGATCATATGAGCCGAACACATAGATTCTTATTGAGTTATGAATCTTGTGTAAGAGCTGCTGACACACAAGTACATGTTAACTTTTGGTGTACTTTTTAGGTCAAGAATGAATTAAGTTATTGAATACAAACTTTCGAGCTATTCGAGCATCTAGAATTGAGCTTGAATTGTCTAAGTAATGAACTGAATTCAAGGTTAGTGTAACACTGTAGAGTCAAGCTCAAACTTGCCTCATATGATCAACAACAGTTTTTATTTCTTTGGTACAATATGCTGCTAGATGGTACAAGCAATCTCAAACTGCCTACTGAAAACTCATAGCTTGTAAGTTTGATTCAAGCGAGCTTGATTCAGTTAAAAACTCAATTTGTTAGTAGCTGGTACTTTCATCATGAGACTACACCGACGCATGATCATTTATATGGTCTGACAGTGGCTGAAATGCTAGTTTTCATGACTATTTTATACACACATGTTGCAAGCTTAATCAACGGAGACTACATATGCTAAAACATCAATCTCCTATAAAGAAAATGAAGCTCGGAAAATGCCCCAATGCTAGTATTTGCTGAACCTATTGTTATGGAAATGAAAAAAATAGCGCCATGTGATTTTTTAATCGCTACTCAGGGTTGGTGTACTCTAGCGGCATGTGCAGCGTTCTGTATATTTTCACCAATGTCAAATAAAGAACTTCCTCAACTACTAGCTCGCCCTCGGCTCTAGCAGCGTATATATCCTCATAAATGGTGATCAACCTATGCATCAAACCAAAGTGTTAAGAGCATATAAATAAGATCTATATTTTAGGTAAATCATTGGGCTGCTAATTGTTGCAGTACAGGTCGATTGTTGCAGTTTGCTTCTCCATAAATTTTGGAGGTAACATAATGTCGGAATTTAGAGGTAGCAATTTCGACCCATTTATCTTCAACGGAATTAATGGGTTTGACTAATCGTTTGCATATATGATGGTTGAATCAGCGGTAAACTAGACTTATACCCAAAAGTGATTGAAACTAATAAACGCCTAATTTTATTTATTTGAGTTGAACCTGGAAAAACTTTGAACCAGGTAGGTATTTGCTAATATGTGTTATTGCAATATTTGCACCTCCTAATTATGATATTTTAGGGGGATTCCAGTTACATGGATTAAGGAAAAAGAAAAGAAAAGAAAAAATCAAGTCCAAAAGTAAAAAGAAGAAAACAGCTTTGTTCAACTATCAATATATAAAAGGAGAACCACCAAGTGTAGTAGAAATAAGAGGACCGGGTGTGGTGACGAGGAGCCCCTCGCCGTTCATACGTGGCGAGCTCGCCGGCTTCGCCGCCACACCGCCCCCTCGTTGGCGCTCGCCGTTTCCTTCCTCCTCACTTCCCCGGCGAAGATTAAATCTGACAAAAAGGACCAAGGATAGTACATGTGGCAGAGGAATATACAAACGGTCAAATTTTGTTTATACCGTTTGTAAATCAAACGGTCATTTTTTTTATTTTTTTTATTTTTTTATTTTTTATTTTTTATTTTTTTTAAATGTGTTTTGTTTATAAAGTTAACACACAAACTCTATAAATACCGAATCTATTTCACTTCTCTTCATTACATTTCAACCAACTCTACATCTCTTCTCCACATAATCAAAAAAATGTCTCAAAACCCAAACCAACCGGGCTTTTTTACGAACCTACTAACGTCAAGCCAACATCAATACGGGGGATCGTCAAACTCCTCTACTCCCCCGTCGCAAAAAAACTCTCCTCAATCGCCATATGGTTCCCAACAATTCAATCCACAACAAATTTATCGTAACCAACAATATGTGTTTCAACAAGGATTCGCATCTCAAGGCCAATTCAATCCGACACCCCAATTTTACAACCCGAATGTTGCATCCAATTTTCCTACTCCTCCGTCACAAACAACTCGAACCACAACAACCCCAACAACCGTACCTAAGCCACGTTCATCGGCCAAAGGACGAGGCAAAAAAACCAAATCCCAAAAAGCAAAAAAAGTTGTTGATTTAGACGCCGACGATGATGATGACTTGGAAGACTACGGTCAAACTCGTGTTAGTCGTAGATGGACCAAGGAAGAAGAAAAGCTTCTTGCGGAAGCGTGGATAGAAACGTCCCAAGACGAAGAAATGGGGAATAGCAAAAGTGACGAGTACTTTTGGAACGAAATTCATGAAGCATTTAACGAGCGAACTGTTAGTGACCCTCGTACTAAAAATATGCTAACCGGTAAATGGTCGAGGCTAAATGGCGACTGCCAAAAATTTAACGCTATTTATAAGCATATTGGCCGTCGCAGTGGTGAAAATGATCGTGATCAAATCGAGAATGCAAAAAAGAGCTTTGAAGAACGCTTTGGTACGAGGGGTTTCAACTATGAACACGTTTTGGATGTTTTGAAGCATTACCCGAAATGGGACGCTGAAGAGCCCATAGACATTACATGTCTTGATGACATATTCGGGCCAGACAAGCGACCTCGTCCCGAAAGGACCACTAGACGACCTGGAAAGAAACAAAAGTTGGAAACATTGAGCGCGGCGAGCTCCGGTGGGAGTCAAACGAGTACTTTTTCGGGACAACTATCCGAAAAGTATGGGCAAGCGAAAGACGCTCAAATGGCTATGTTGGAGGTGAAGAAGGCGAGAGAACAAAAGGCATTGGAGAAAGAGCAAAAAATGTTGGAGAAAGAACAGAAGATGTTGGAGGCACAGGAAAAGGTGTTGGAGATGCAGGAAATGCAGTTGCTCATGTTAGATCCGACCATGGTTAATGACCCGATAAGAGCAAGGATCATTCGCCAAAGACAAGCATTGATAACAAAGAAATACAGTAATCTCCCTCGTGACAACGACAACGACGAATAAAATGTTTAATTTTCTTATTAGTATTATGTGTTGTTTTTTTTATTCTCGTATCGTATGTTTTTATTTTCGTATCGTTTTTTTTTCGTATCGTATTGTAACGTTTTAATTTGGATGAAATAAAATTAGTGTGTTTTATTATTTTTATTAATTAGTTAAATGAATTTATTTTATTTAATGAAATGAAAAAAATAAATAAAGTTGTAAGTGGTGGGGCCCAAATGAAGAAGTTGAGGTTAGTTGTTAGTGAGGAGGGGGTTAGTTGTGAAAAGGTGTGGGGATGATGTGGCATGTGTGAGACTCAAACGAAGAGGTTTGCCTCTTCACCACACACAATCCTCTAAGCAACTTGAAAATGGCAAGGAGGGATGTCATGTGAAGATTGATTGAGCAATCTAATCTAATCTGTAAATGAGAGATTGTTAACATGTAACAAGATCCATTGTATCAAAACCTATAATAATTGATGCGAGTCTTACTCTACAACTTGGATTATGGTATTGTGTCACAACTCAAGCAATTTACCAACAAAAGTCAATGAATCCATGCTTCATTTTCATCTTATTCGTTTCAAAATCTCCCAAGAGTTCTTGTGAGAAAGCTAAAGAGGTATTAAGAGATACAAGAGATATAACTACACGTGTTTATCCTTGTAATTAGAGAGTGTGTAATTTCTAAGTTTCTACATATTGGAACATATCTTTCTTTGCATGTCGTTTTTATCTTATTGAGGTTTTTCATGTTAAATCTGCGTGTCATCTTTTATCGCATTTCATATTTTAGTTGTGATTTTGCTTTACTCCGATGTCACTTTTCTCAATATAAATGATGTATTCCCATATATTTAAGTCTTAACAATTACCAAAACAACTACAGTGCCTAGTCGAGTACTACATCCATTAAGCAAAAGTAAAGGAACCTATGTAACATGCTTTATACCAAGAGTACTACATTCCATATTTAGAATGTACCCCTGTGACGTCTCTAATCTTCTTAATTTACGCAGAATTGCATATATATCCCTCCTAAAGTGATAATTGCATATATATCTTTTGTACCAGTTTTTGATAAACATAGTACAATGATTTTTATGCATTCTTTGAATATATATATGCAAAAACCCCTAATTTATTTTTAAATTTACGTCATTTAACCCCTAATTACTTACCACAAATATTACTTTTATGAATTTATATTCTTCACTTTTGTACTTTGTATTCTTTGTGTGGTATTTGAAAGCATATCATTGTTATATATAAAGTCAGAAAATTCAATTTACGATATCTTATGTTTAAAACAATAAAATTTAAACGATTATTTTTTGACACGAATGAGAATCATCCCGTCGTAATAGGGGGAGCAATCCCGACCGACTACCGACGCCCGCTTCCGACTGCCGGAAACCGATTCCGACCGATTGCTACTCGGGTCGGGACTCGGTTCGAGTTTTTCATGATCTCGGGACTCGGGTCGGGACAGGCCAAAAACCGAGAAAAGACAAGCAAAGTTGACCGGAATCGACAAACCCGAAACCGACTATACCGAACCGACTGAAACTGACTACTTTCGGGTCGGTATTCGGTTTAAGATTTAGTTGCCTTTCGGGATCGGGATTAGTTGGGACGAGTCAGGATCAGGCCCGATGCTCAGCCCTACGTCGTAATGCGCAGGCAACTAAAATCCTTGTTGGTCTAAAATGTGCAAAACAACAGGAACCACCTGCGAGGATACCACCAATATCATGAACTATGATTCGTCTCAAGTGTGGGCTATGGATAAACCTAACATCCCAAAAACACCACAAGGGTTTAAGAGAATAGTTAGTTTGAGAAAAAATTGCTCGAAATTGGATGTGCAGTATTTGACTCCTCAAGATAAAAAGATAAGATCAGGTGTGGAAATGGCGTGTTATCTTGATAAACATCCGGAATTTATGGATTTATCGCCATCTGATTTCTGTTTCATGGCTCCCAAGCTAAAGCGTGACATTGTTTCTAAAAAGTTGTGGTAAAAGATCAGGCTAGTGACACTAAGAAGAAGAAAAATAAGAACGAAGCAGTAGTTTTTGAAGTACATGTCGTTATTTGAAGTAGTATTCGACCTATTTCTTATCTCATTATATCAGATGGGTAGTACCAAGCAGTAAGCTCATTGACGAGAAGTAATGTTGAGGTAGATGTCGTTCATTTGAGATAGTAATAACCTAGCAATGTTCTAGAACAAGAAGTAAATGTCGTTCATTTGAGGTGTATCTTGAGAGGTTGCTTAGTAAACTAAGAAGCAAGTAAGATGATGATAGCATGATGTTTAACTATGGAAAATGCTGTGCATGTACGAGTGTATTTTATGTAGTTTGGGCTAGTAAAATAGCCCGAAAACGTCCTGTGTCATATTGTATGAGCTGTTTTGTATGCATTACTATGTGCACAAGTGGTACAACTGGGATGTATCAGCAGCATTTTTGTTCCATAGAACTATCGGTTGGATCATATGAGCCGAACACATAGATTCTTATTGAGTTATGAATCTTGTGTAAGAGCTGCTGATACACAAGTGCATGTTAACTCTAGGTGTACTTTTTAGGTCAGCCCTGAATTAAGTTCTAAATATCGAACATTATTGAATACAAACTTTCGAGCTATTCGAGCATCTAGAATTGAGCTTGAATCGTCTAAGTATTGAACTGAATTCAAGGTTAGTGTAACACTGTAGAGTCAAGCTCAAACTTGCCTCATATGATCAACAACAGTTTTTATTTCTTTGGTACAATATGCTGCTAGATGGTACAAGCAATCTCAAACTGCCTACTGAAAACTCATAGCTTGTAAGTTTGATTCAAGCAAGCTTAATTCGGATAAAAACTCAACTTGTTAGTAGCCGGTACTTTCATCATGAGACTACACCGACGCATGATCATTTATATGGTCTAACAGTGGCTGAAATACTAGTTTTCACGACTATTTTACACACATGTTGCAAGCTTAATCAACGGAAGACTACATATGCTAAAACATCAATCTCCTATAAAGAAATGAAGCTTGGAAAATGCCCCAATGCTAGTATTTGCTGAACCTATTGTTATGGAAATGAAAAAAATAGCCCCATGTGATTTTTTAATCGCTACTCAGGGTTGGTGTACTCTAGCAGCATGTGCGGCGTTCTGTATATTTTCACCAATGTCAAATAAAGAACTTCCTCAACTACTAGGTCGCCCTCGGCTCTAGCAGCGTATATATCCTCACAAATGGTGATCAACCTATGCATCAAACCAAAGTGTTAAGAGCATATAAATAAGATCTATATAATAGGTAAATCATTGGGCTGCTCATTGTTGCAGTACAGTTTGATTGTTGCAGTTTGCTTCTCCATAAATTTCAGAGGTAACATAATGTCAGAATTTAGAGATAGCAATTTCGACCCATTTACTTAAGAATGGGTCGATTTGGGTTGTACTTTATCTTCAATGGAATTAATGGGTTTGACTAATCTTTTGCATATATGATGGTTGAATCAGCGGTAAATTAGACCTATAACCAAAAGTGATTTAAACTGATAAACGCCAAATTTTATTTATTTGAGTTGAACCTGGAAAAACTTTGAACCAGGTAGGTATTTGATATGTGTTACTGTAATATTTGCACCTCCTAATTATGATATTTTAGGGGGANAAAAAAAAAAAAAAAATCAAGTCCCAAAGTAAAAATAAGAAAACAGCTTTATTCAACTATCAATTACTTATACATAAAAGGAGAACCAACAAGTGTAGCAGAAACGTAAGCTACTTGAAAATGGCAAGGAGGGATGTCGAGTGAAGATTAATTGAGTCATCTAATTTTCAAGCAGCAGATTGTTAACATGTAACAAGGTACATTGTATCAAAACCTATAATAATTGATGGGAGCCTTACTCTACAACTTGGATTATGGTATTGTGTCACAAATCAATCAAGCAATTTACCTATAAAGGCAATGAATCCATGCTTCATTTTTATTTCATTCACTTCGAAATCTCCTACGAGTTCTTGTGAGAAAGCTAGAGAGGTTGTAATATCTCTTAATACAAGAGATATAACTATTCGTGTTTATCCTTGTAATTAGAGAGTGTGTAATTCCTAAGTTTCTACATAGTGAAACATATCTTTCTTTGCCCGTGGTTTTATCTTATTGGGATTTTCCATGTTAAATTCGCGTGTCATCTTTTATCGAATTTCATATTTTAGTTGTGGTTTTGCTTTAAATCCAATGTCACTTTTCTCAACATAAATGATGTATTCCCATGTAGAATATCTCTTTAAGTCTTAACAATTACCAAAACAACTACAATGCCTAGTCGAGTACTACATCCATTAAGCAAAAGTAAAGGAACCTTCGTAACATGCTTTATACCACGAGTAGTACATTCCATATTTAGAATGTACCCCTGTGACGTCTGTAATCTTTTAATTTATATTTAAATTTACGCCCTTTAACCCCAAATTAACCTCTAATTACTTACCAAAAATATTACTTTTATGAATTTATATTCTTCACTTTTGTACTTCGTATTCTTTGTGTGGTATTCGAGAGCATATCATTATTATTATACATAAAGTCGAAAATTCAATTTACAATATCTTATGTTTAAACCAATAAAATTTAAATGATGGGTAATATCCACAGTAACCAAAGACCAAAACCGAACCGAACCGCAAAAAACTGAATCGAATTCGTAGCCGAACCGAATTAGTCAAAACCGAACCGAACCAAAGTAAATATTCGGTTATCGGTTTGGATATGGGTTTGACAATGAAAACTGAAAACCGAACCGAAAACCGAATTCATATAAATATATATTTTTTCTATGTATTTGTATGAAAAAATCGCTAAAACTCTTTTTAGTAAAATATAACATTATTTAAGCTTGAAAAAAAAAATTTGTGCTAAAAATATTTATAATAAAATGAAAAAATAATTAAAATTATGTAATTCGGGTTATAGGGGTTTGGTTTTTGGTTATTCGGTTCGGTTGAATCAAATTTGAATTTGGTTCGGTTCAGTTTTCGATTATACCTAGAAAATTTTTTTAACCGAACTAACCGAACAGAATAAACCAAATAACCCGATAACCGAACCGATGAACACCCCTAGCGCGGGCAACTAAAATCCTTGTTGGTCTAAAATGTGCAAACATTTTTTTTTTTCATTGCTACCCACCCATGATATAGATGGGATGACCCAAATAAAATCAAAAAGCCCAAAAGATGCAGCCCATGCAGAGAAACAAAAACATAAATATCTCCCCTCCTTACCAAACCAAAACTTTTTTAGCAACAATAATGGCGCCAAAAGATTCACCGGAGGAAGAAACCGGAAACCAGTCGCCGGAGATGAACAATGTTAAGGTTTTTATATTCCCAATTTTATAAAATTACTTGAATTGTTGTATCTATACATTACTAAAATGTGGGATGAATGGGTTTTAGGGGGGGTGTTTGGGGATTGTTTATTGGCAAACCATCATAAAAAATCAATCAATAAGCTGTTTTGGATTTTGCTTATTTTAAAATGATAGGTGCTTATTTTAGAGGGTGTTTGGGATTGCTGTTTGAGTTTTTGGATGATAACTACTTATCTACTTATTTGCTCATCTTTTCATGGATTAAGCAGTTTTGATAAAATGCGTATTTTCAAAATAAGTCAGTTGGTACATGCTCAGATCAGATAAGAAATACTAAACACTGTACAAACCATTTTTATTAAGGAATCCCAAACACCCCCTTATCCGAAAACGAAATGTTTATTTATGATCTGATCTGATCTGTGTATTTGATCTTGTATATTGCAAATACATTATAAGAAAAACGGTCTGTAATAACACGTCCAAACTAATCTTTAAAAACAGTTTTTCATTCGTAAAGTTAGGACATACAATCAAATAAATGGCTTTGACAACCAATTCCAAACGGTTGTGGTTACTGCTATACAGTGGCGGACCCAGGAAAATAGGTTNAAAATCAATCAATAAGCTGTTTTGGATTTTGCTTATTTTAAAATGATAGTAGGTGCTTATTTTAGAGGGTGTTTGGGATTGCTGTTTGAGTTTTTGGATGATAAGGAGTTATCTACTTATTTGCTCATCTTTTCATGGATTAAGCAGTTTTGATAAAATGCGTGTTTTCAAAATAAGTCGGTTGGTACATGCTCAGTTTCTACGCCGGTAAACAAATTTAAATAAGCAATCCCAACATCCTGTTAAAGTATTACTCCGTACTAGATAAAAAACCATTTTTATTAAGGAATCCCAAACACCCCCTTATCCGAAGACGAAATGTTTATTTATGATCTGATCTGATCTGATCTGTGTATTTGATCTTGTATATTGCAAATACATTATAAGAAAAACGGTCTGTAATAACACGTCCAAACTAATCTTTAAAAACAAATTTTCATTCGTAAACTAGGAGATACAATCAAATAAATGGCTTTGACAACCAATTCCATCGTGGTTACTGCTATACAGTGGCGGACCCAGGAAAATAGGTTGTGGGGGGCAAAAAATTTTTTTTTTTTTGACAATAGCAAGAAAATGTGGAAGAAAAAACTAGGATCGAAATGATAAATCGAGTATTGTTACTTAGAGATGAACTATTTATAAGGTTTTAAAGTGTTGAATGTTGGGTTTTAGTGCGTGGGTGGGATGCAATTTGAGTTTTGGGTGGGGGTCACTTTTGAAAAAAGGTCAAAATTATAAAAAAAAATTACACTAAAATCTCAACTTTTTCGGCTAGCCATGGGGGCACCGCCCCCCCCAAAGTCTATATGTAAGTCCGCCCCTGCTGCTATATTAAAAGACAACCCGTAAGTAGTTTTGATAAGCAACTTCCGAACACCCCTTTATCATTTGCTGTGGTTTTGATGCAAATAGCCCGAAACCAGCTTAAAAAACGAGCCCAAATCACCCATTCAAACAAATAAATTAATCCAGCTCTAACTTCTTTTAGCAACCTGCTGAAAACAAGATGGCGCCAGAAGGTTCGCCAGAACCCCACATTGGGTGTAGCAATGGAGCACTGCCGCAGGACACGGAGGAAGGAACAGGAATCATGTCGGTGGTTTCGAAGAATGTGATTTCTGAAGCAACCTATGTTGTAAGGGTTCATAATATTCAAATTTTCTTTTCATTATATAGTTTTTCTAAATGTTTATATTCATATACATGACTAGGTTGAATGTTAGAGAATATAATCATTTTAAGCTTTTTGCTGTTGTTTTGGAATTTTTCTGTTTAGGGTTTTAGTGGGGTTTTGGGGATAGCTTATTAGAGTTGCTGAGCTGTTTTGGAGGTGTCTGGGACCAAGGGTTATCTGGAATGTGATTTGATTAATGCTTTTGCAAATCGCAGAATAGTGTTTGGCACAATCTGTTTTGCAAACACAATGCCAAACACCCTGTAATCATCATTGAAATAAGCTGTTTTCGAGGGTGGTTGGGGATTGCTTAAATATGTGTTCATATGATTAATGCTCTTGGTTAGAACAAATAAAAGTTTTGAGTGTTTGGATGATAGGTGCACAATTGCTTATTTTACAGGTCATTTGGGATTTGCTATTTAAGTGTGTCGGTAATAAGTACCCATCTACTTATTTACTTAAATAATCAATTAATTGGATAAACATGTTTATCTGCATTATATAGAGGTGAATAACAGGTTGTAAACAAACACTTTTCTAAGCAGCTAAATCACTTTAATTTAGCAATCCTAAACACCCTCTTATTATAGAAAAGAAATTTGTGACTTAAATAAGAAACATTTAGTAGATAACCAATCTTATTAATCAATCCCAAACACCCCGTTATCTGCAGATGAAATGTTAACTTTTAATCGGATCTGCGTATATGATCGTTTAAATTGGAGATAACTTTTCTTTATTGGAAAACAGTTTGGGATAAACACCACTAAGCTAATTTTAAAGCAATATTTTATTCACAAATTAGGAGACAACAATCAAATAAGTGGTTTAGACAACCAATTTCAAACACTTTAAAACCTGGTTACTGCTATATCAAAAGGCAAACCCATAAGCAGTTTTAGTAAGTAGTTTCCCAACACCCCTATAAAGTTTGCTGTGAGTTTGATGCCAACTTGATTTATGACGTGAATAGGCTTGTGTGATTTTGATGCAGAAACCATGGATCCCGCTACCGAAGACAATCATTGACTTTGCTGTACAATGTCATACCTGTCGCAAGTGGAGGAAATTGGAAACTGAAGAACACTTCGAGGAGTTCAGATCTAAACACACCCAAGACCGGTTTACTTGTAACAAACTCCCTGGGACCACCTGCGAGGACACCATCAATATCATGAACTATGATCCGTCTCAAGTGTGGGCCATGGATAAACCTAACACCCCAAAAACACCAAAAGGGTTCAAGAGAATAGTTAGTTTGAGAAAAAAATGCTCGAAATTGGATGTGCAGTATTTGACTCCTAAAGGGAAAAAGATAAGATCAAGCGTGGAAATGGCGTGTTATCTTGATAAACATCCGGAATTGAAGGATTTATCGCCATCTGATTTCTGTTTCAAGGCTCCCAGGCTAGCGGCACCAAGAAGAAGAACGAGCAGTAATTTTTGAAGTATATGTCGTTATTCGAGGTAGTATTTGACCTATTTCTTATCATCTCATTATATCAGATGGGCAGTAAATTTGGAAGTTAACATCTTTCATATAGATAGTGTTAGACCAATCTTTGATCAGCTCATTGCATCAGATGGGCAGTAACGAGAAGTAATGTTGAAGTAGATGTCGTTCATTTGAGATAGTAATAGACCTAGCAATGTTATAGAACTAGAAGTAAATGTTCATTTATGGTGTATGTTGAGAAGTTGCTTAAGTAGTAAACTAAGAAGCTATTAAGATGAAGATAGCATGATGTTTAACTTTGGAAAATGCTGTAGTTTGGGCTAGTACAATAGCCCGTAAACCTCCTGTGTCATGTTGTATGAGCTGTTTTGTATGCATTACTACTTTGTGCATAAGTGGTACAATTGGGATGTATCAGCAGCATCTTTGTACCATATGAGCCGAAACATAGATTCTTATAGAGTTACGAATCTTGTGTAAGAGCTGCTGATACACAAGTGCATGTTAACTTTTGGTGTACTTTTTAGTTCAAGCCTGAATCATTATTTCAAGCTATTTGAGCATCAAGAATTGTGCTTGAATCATTTATTGAATACATTATTTCAAGCTATTTGAGCATCTAGAATGAGCTTGAATCATTGAAGTATCAAACTGAATTCAAGGTTAGTGTAAGCTCAAGCTTGGCTCATATGATCAACCAACAGTTTTATTTATTTGGTACGCTATATATGCTACTAGATGGGACAAGCAATCTCAAACTGCTTACTTAAAACTCATAATTTGGATGTTTGAATCAAGCGAGCTTAATCCCGATAAAAACTCAATTTGTTAGTAGCTGGTACTTCATCATGAGACTACACCGACATATGATCATCAATGTGGTCTAACAATGACCGAAATACTAGTTTACATGACTATAGTTATATACACATGTCGCAACCTTAAACAATGGAAGACTACATACACTAAAACATCAAGATCTCCTATAAAGAAAATGAAGCTCGGAAAATGCCCCAATGCTAGTAATTTGCTGAACCAAATTACGAAAATGAACAAATATAGTGCCTTGTGATTTTTTGATAGCTAGTCAGGGTTGGTGTACTCTAGCAGCATGTGTGGCGATCTGTATATTTTCACCAATGTCCAGTAAAGAACTTCCTCAACCACTAGCTCGCCCTCGGCTCTAGCAGCATATATATCCTCACATATGGCGATCAACCTATACATCAAACCAAAGTATTAAGAGCATAAAAATGATCTATAAATCATGATGCTGCACATAGTTGCAGTACAGGATCGTTGCAGTATTTTGGAGGTAATATAATGTCAGAATTTAGGTAGCAATTTCGACCCATTTACTAATGAATGGGTCAATGAGGGTTATACTATCTTCAACGGATGAAATGGGTAAAATTATAGTATTACATAGAGAGTGTAGCAGGTCAATCCAACCTATGATGAAGCATACCCACCATTTGACCCGTTATCTAACCTGCCCGACCTCCAACTCCCCC